>WWET01005757.1:38980-50000 GCA_011038615.1 Limnodynastes dumerilii
ACCTCTCATCTCTAATACTGTTTGCAGCAGATGAAATATGACTCCCCTGCAATCACCATGGTTTAGCCCAGGAGTAACTCATTTCAAGCACTTACTTAAGTCTGGATCCAGCCCAATGACTACACATACCCAGAGGCCAAAATCGTCCACTTACGCACCTAAGAACCATCTTCTTCTTAGGTGTGAATCGGTCCACAGTATACATCCTATCCAGAGGTGCGATTTTTGCAAATGAACACTGATGGGAAAGGCTACGTGGTGTAATGCAGCAGTCTATACAAGTTTTCAGGTTTCAAATGGATTGTGCTTTTTGTTTTTTTTAACAATCAAATTAACCCCCCCAAAAAACAAATGAGAAGACTCTGTTATATAACGCCTGGGTAGAATGTGTGACAATACGCAACTGTTCAGGCTTAAAAACTAACAAAGAAATAAATATATTACCCCGATATCACCCCTGGAGCTGATATAAAAGTTTTAGTGGAAAAGCAGGGAATCGAGTTCGATAACGCACTCACAGATGTACTAAAGCGTCAATTTCTCAATAACATAGGGCCTGATCCAGAGCTACGACGGTGCCGTCCGACGGGCGAATGCGTACGTTCGCCTGTGCGAATAAACATGCACGCCCCTAACACTCCCATTGTAAAGTACCTGCTTACGGCGGCTATACCCTACACTAGGTACTCCCGTCGGCCGTACGAATTTTCGCACATATTACGCAAAGCGTACGGGCTTAGCACGCCCATACTGTACAATTTAAATGGCTATCCCCGCCTCCGTGTAGTAAAACAAGCGCCCAGGCGACCGTCGTACTGAACGCACGCCCCTCGAGCGAACATTTCGCACACAATACGACCGCTATACGCTCATGTCGTCCAGCCGACCGGAAGCTGTCATACTGGGCATGCGCAGTGCGAATTTTCGTACGAAAATACGCAAAAAACGGTCGTACGCTCGCTCGAAATCGGACAATTTCGTAGCTCTGGATCAGGCCCATAGAGTGGAACACCCCATTCACTTAGTACAGAGGATATGGAGATGGACACCGGGAGACGGGTAGCTCAGCATTCGACTTTTGCTCCCTCCCAATCTGCACATGCTCAGAGAAATTGCCACCTAAAAATATACGGTGCAAGAAAGTGCAGCTGTAGATCAGGTTCGACAATGCAATTCAACTCATTGCACAGCGAGGAGCGATAAGGCTTGTGGTTGGTCCAAATGTATTTTGTTTACTAGCATAAAGCAGGGTTGCTGACTTCCCGGAGGGAAGCTATAGATGGATGCAGGGGGCGGGTCTTAATGGCGCAAGTTATGCAAATTGTGTCATTAAGCCCCTTCCTGTCCCTAGCAACATTAGTGAACTAGTGTTGCCAGAAAGGAGGGTAGAACTTGAGGCCGTAGTTGCATGGAAACCGCGAGACTCAAGTCCCTTGTGGGAGATTTGCCGGCTCTCCCGGGATACCGGGAGAACTGCCTGAATTTCCTGAGTCTCCCGGACATTTCGGGAGAATCGGCATCTATGGCATAAAGAGCTCAAGCCAGAGTGAAATATAAACAGCTGGGCTGCTGCCTATGGAAATATCCCACACCAAGAATGATCTGGACGGGAAGCTGAGTCTGGGTCTAGATGGTGGGGGGGGGATCTTTATTCTGCCAAGGGCCACTTTAATGTTTATCATTTGGGGGCCATACAAAATGATCAGCTTAAAAATTTCACCTGCTCTATTTGGTCAAAAGTGTAATGAACCCACCCCTAATGTGCGCTTTGGAAGAAAATGGTGGCGGCGCCCTGGAGATCCAGCTGCGGCCACATGCAGGCTGCTCCCCAATGCGAGATTCCTGATCAGGATCCTGTAATAGGGAGAATAGCAGGGTCCCAGCTACCACCAGTAGCCCAGGAGCTGAATAGGATCCGAAGCCTGCAGGACCCCGCCGTGTGATGCGGCCCTAACCTTCGGATCGCTGGAAGCGAGGACAGAGTGATTTTATGGCCTAGTGCACCGGAGCTCTGGAGAGCATGTCTGGAAGCAGAGCCACACCCCCACTTAAATCCCGCCTGTGAAGAGCCAAACTGATTTCAGGAGCCTTATATGGCCCTTGGTTTATTGAGTTGGTGCACATAAAAAGTGCGCACTAAAAGGGTATCCTTGAATATGTGCACCAACTCAATGAGTTATTCCTCGGAGCACCTCCCTGATGGTGGGAAGTGGTCTTTTTGATTAAATATCAGTAGTGCCATTACACATCTCTCTCTGCCCTGTCCATGGCCCTTGGCTTGGAGGTTCCCCACCCCACAAGGGTGGTCGTTTGCATACGGTCATGTAAGAGTCACACAATGACCCTGATCCCATGCATGCAAATCACAGTGCAGTGTGCGCGCCATACCAGGCAGTAATCGTGACCACGGTGTGTGCAATCCTAAAGCACGCGTAATAGTAGCGCTGAATGGCTATCAAGTTCAGAACGTAGTGTACGGGCACAAAGCAGACACCCACATGCTGCTACATAACCATATATACAGGGGCAGCGCGTGTCTCAGTGAGTAGAATTGTGTGTCACTGTGCTGAGGTCATGAGTACAATTCCTGGACTAGGTCTTATCTGTGTGGAGTGTGTATGTTCTCCCCGTGTCTGTGTGGGTTTCCTGCCGGTGCTCCGGTTGGCTCCCACATGACAAAAACATGCTGGTAGGCTAATTGGTTGCTGACTAAAATTAACCCTAATGTGTGTATGTGTGTGTTAGGGACCTTAGAATGTAGTATGTAGGTGCAGGGACTGATGTGAGTGTCTAATGTTCTCTGTAAAGAACTGCAAACAATTTATGGTGCTATATAAACAAGCGATAATATTATTATTTTTATTATTATTATTATTATTATATACACTGGGCAAGTGCAGAATAGTTGCATAGCAACAGTAAATAAATCCCTCCAATCGGGTGTGTTAGGTGAGCACCTTTCACACCACCCCTTACCACCGAGTCCCGGGATTTTATTGGTTATGTGAAAGGGGATCAGTCAGGTCACAGTATAAGCGTTCCCTCTCTCTCCAAGGATTCGTACTTCCTGAAATTTCCATGTGTTTACATAAAATCTAATCTTTTTGATATCCATATAATAAATAAATCAAGAATAAAACCAAGCGCTAAAATGCTGCAGCCAATCTCCACCTAGGGGTCTACCAACCCCTAAAAATAGAATCAAAACAATGGTAAAAGAGGTAAGATAGGCGCAAAATTAAAGTCCACTATGGAAATAGTTCATGGATAAATCCTAAAGTCCTGATGGATGACGCCTGTATAAAGGTCTCCCCTAAGGAGTGCCAGACAGAAAAGAAACAGATATTGAGAAACAACATAACAATTTTAATTCATACAATTATTAAACCATAGTATATAAAAACAGTTCTGCACAAGATAAAAACTTCCCTTAGATAAAGATCAGTTAATTATCTCATCCACGGGTCCCCAAGCAAGAGGTGATCGGCTGGGCCAGATGATTAAGAGTCCCGGGATCTCTGTAAGCCGCCGTCCTCCTCGTTTGGTGTCCTCCCTTGGGGACTGCTGCAGGTGCTGGCTTACGCGTTTCGGGCACAATCCGCCCTTTCTCAAAGACTTGTTTATTAATTGTATGAATTAAAATTGTTACATTGTTTCTCAATAGCTGTTTCTCTTCTGTCTGGCACCTTTTTACAAGGTACTTTAGGATTTATCCATGAACTATTTCCATAGTGGACTATGCTTATTTTAATTCATATTTATTGTGTAGATCTGTTTTATATTATGAACACCCACAGGAGTTGAAGCAGCGCCTATCTTACCTCTTTTACCAGTGTTTTTGAGATCTATGGCCCAGATCCAGAACAACGCTTGTGAGCGAATTTACGCGTGGCAGATAACGGAGCGTAATTGTGAACGAATGGGCCATTCACGTATGTGTCACGTAAATACTTACGTGTGGGTGTGCCAATTTTACGTGAGTCCAAAATACATCAGAAATACGCTATGTAGGCGGGGTTTGTATTTAAAGTGTACAGTATGGGCGTGCTTAGCTGCGTAAATTCGTCTAGCCCATACGTACGTGTGTGTATGACAGCAGTTACGTTGGCAAAAGTTAAGGTAGGGTTTGGAAAGCGTCTCTTGACAAAATACGTACGTTCAAGGGATGTGCCTAGGGGAGTGTATAGAATATACGCACACGAAAATACGCTACATGAATAAATGTACGGCAAACGTAGTTGGATCTACCCCTATGTGCGTACAAATCTGGATTCACCAGCATGGTGTTCTCTAGAACAACCAATCATCTTCTAGCTATCATCTATTTGCTGCTACTGCTAAAGTTGTCAATATTGTTATTTTGCACCTGCTGCCCTATCGCACACCCATTGCGCAAAACAGTGGCTTAAGTGGATAGTACTTCTGCCTCACAATGCTGAGGTCATGAGTCAGAGGCGGAACTAGTGAGTCATGGGCCCAGGTGCAAATATATGCTTTGCCCCCTCCCTCCCCATAATTTACTGGGTTTCTCTGTATAGGTCTATTATTTGCGTAATAACTATTTGGGAATAATGTAATAGAAATAGGTACCAATATTTTGATTGGCTATTACAATATTGGTGACTATTTTTATTATATTATTTGTGGTAATTACACAATTGCTGGAGTTTTTAGGTTTAGTCAGATATTAAACTATCAGGGAGGGTGCTGCAGATTATGGATTGGGAATTGCACACTATATACAGTATATAGTATGCCATTGCAAGACCCCTAATATAATCCACATGTACTTTATACTGTGCCATTCCCAGACCACTAAAATACACCATATACATTGTAGTATGTTCTATTCCCAGACCACTAAAATACACCATATACATTGTAGTATGTTCCATTCCCACACCACTAAAATACCCCATATATGTTATAGCATGTTCCATTCCCACACCACAAAAATATCCCATATATGTTATAGCATGTTCTATTCCCAGACCACTGAAATACCCCATATATGTTCTAGCATGTTCCATTCCCACACCACAAAAATATCCCATATATGTTATAGTATGTTCTATTCCCAGACCACTGAAATACCCCATATACGTTATAGTATGTTCTATTCCCAGACCGATAATACACCCCACATGTACTTTATATATTGTGCCATGTCCAGACACCTTAATATAACCCACATGTAATACATGTGTGGTATATTAGGGGTTTAGAGATGGCACCCTATAAAAAGTACACGTGGGGTATATTAGTTTTTTCGGGAAAGGCACACTATAATGTGTAGGGGTATACTAGGAGTTTAGGAATTATACTCACTGGGCCCGATTCAATTATAATCGCTGACGCGTATTTTGTGGTGCGAAACTAATTGTGTAAAAAAAAGTTGTGTACCGCAAACTTTTTCCCATCTATTCCCGTGGACCGTGATCCTAATTGAATCAGGCCCTATGTATGTACTGTATTTATGTATTTACACACATTGGGGCAGATCCAGAACTACGCATTTCCGCGAATTTACGTGTGGCGGAGACGTAAATTCGCAGATTTGTACGCACTGCGCATGCGCACCACAGAAAATACGCACATTCACGTAGCGTATTTTAGAACGTATAGGTGATTCACGTATTTCAAACGTAAATACTTACGTGTGGGCATGCCAAATTTACGTTAGTGAACAATACGTGCGTTTTACGTGAAGTAGGCTGGGGGTGGTATTTAAAGTGTACAGTATGGGCGTGCTAAGCTGCGTACGTTCGCGTAGTCTGTACGCCCGTTAGCGGACGTATGCTGTTACGTTAGGAAAAGTTAAGGTAGGGTTTGGGTCGCGTAATTTGAGAAAATACGTCCGTGCAAGTGGTGTGCCGTGGGGAGTGTAGCGACCTTACGTGTACGAAAATACGCACGGCGAAAATACGTACGCACACACGTAGTTCTGGATCTACCCCATTGTGCCAGATCCAGAACAACGCTTGTGAGCGAATTTACGCCTGGCGGAGACGAAAAATCGCGTTTTGGTAAGTACTGCGCATGCGCACCATAGAAAATATGCTCAGTAACGAAGCGTAATTGTGAACGTATGGGCCATTCACGTATGTGTCACGTAAATCCGTATGTGTGGGCGTGCCAATTTTACCTCTAAAATATGTCTGAAATACGCTATGTAGGCGGGGGATTGTATGTAAAGTGTACAGTATGGGCGTGCTTAGCTGCGTAAATACGTGTTGGCCATACGTACGTGTGCGGATCACTGCGGTTACGTGGGCAAAAGTTAAGGCAGGGTTTGGAAAGCGGATCTCGGACATAATACGTACGTTCAAGGGGTGTGCCTAGCGGAGTGTATAGAAGGTACACACGTGTAAATACGCTACACGGGTAAACGTATTGCAAGCGGAGTTCTGGATCTACCCCATATTTATGTATATATCTGTATATAGCAGGACATTTCTAGACCCTTATATACCCCATATATATTATAGTATATGTCATTCCCAGTCTCCTTAAATACCCCATGTTATTTATACAGTGTGCCATTTACTGACCCCTAATATACCCCATGTATTATATGTGGCATATATTAGGGGTCTAGACATGGCACACTATATAAAGTGTATATGGGCTATATTATGTGTCTGGGAATGGTCCATACTATAACATATATGGGGTTTATAAGGAGTCTGGGAATGACACTATATACAGTACGTGGGGTAACATTTCCAGACTCTAATATATCTCACATACATTACAGTATAAGCTCTATCCCTATATCACACCTATAGCTATCTATATAACACATAATATACCCCACATGTGCTTTATAGAGGATGCCTGTCCCCTGATATACCCCACATGTGCTTTATAGAGAGTGCCATCTCCTGACCACTAATATACCCCACATGTGCTTTATAGAGGGTGCCATCTCCTGACCCCTGATATACCCCACATGTGCTTTATAGAGAGTGCCATCTCCTGACCACTAATATACCCCACATGTGTTTTATAGAGGGTGCCATCTCCTGACCCCTGATATACCCCACATGTGCTTTATATAGTGTATCATCTCCTGACCCCTGATATACCCCACATGTGCTTTATAGAGGGTGCCATCTCCTGACCACTAATATACCCCACATGTGCTTTATATAGTGTATCATCTCCTGACCCCTGATATACCCCACATGTGCTTTATAGAGGGTGCCATCTCCTGACCACTAATATACCCCACATGTGCTTTATATAGTGTATCATCTCCTGACCCCTGATATACCCCACATGTGCTTTATAGAGGGTGCCATCTCCTGACCACTAATATACCCCACATGTGCTTTATATAGTGTATCATCTCCTGACCCCTGATATACCCCACATGTGCTTTATAGAGGGTGCCATCTCCTGACCACTAATATACCCCACATGTGCTTTATATAGTGTATCATCTCCTGACCCCTGATATACCCCACATGTGCTTTATAGAGGGTGCCATCTCCTGACCACTAATATACCCCACATGTGCTTTATATAGTGTATCATCTCCTGACCCCTGATATACCCCACATGTGCTTTATAGAGGGTGCCATCTCCTGACCACTAATATACCCCACATGTGCTTTATATAGTGTATCATCTCCTGACCCCTGATATACCCCACATGTGCTTTATAGAGGGTGCCATCTCCTGACCACTAATATACCCCACATGTGCTTTATATAGTGTATCATCTCCTGACCCCTGATATACCCCACATGTGCTTTATAGAGGGTGCCATCTCCTGACCACTAATATACCCCACATGTGCTTTATATAGTGTATCATCTCCTGACCCCTGATATACCCCACATGTGCTTTATAGAGGGTGCCATCTCCTGACCACTAATATACCCCACATGTGCTTTATATAGTGTATCATCTCCTGACCCCTGATATACCCCACATGTGCTTTATAGAGGGTGCCATCTCCTGACCACTAATATACCCCACATGTGCTTTATATAGTGTATCATCTCCTGACCCCTGATATACCCCACATGTGCTTTATAGAGGGTGCCATCTCCTGACCACTAATATACCCCACATGTGCTTTATATAGTGTATCATCTCCTGACCCCTGATATACCCCACATGTGCTTTATAGAGGGTGCCATCTCCTGACCACTAATATACCCCACATGTGCTTTATATAGTGTATCATCTCCTGACCCCTGATATACCCCACATGTGCTTTATAGAGGGTGCCATCTCCTGACCACTAATATACCCCACATGTGCTTTATATAGTGTATCATCTCCTGACCCCTGATATACCCCACATGTGCTTTATAGAGGGTGCCATCTCCTGACCACTAATATACCCCACATGTGCTTTATATAGTGTATCATCTCCTGACCCCTGATATACCCCACATGTGCTTTATAGAGGGTGCCATCTCCTGACCACTAATATACCCCACATGTGCTTTATATAGTGTATCATCTCCTGACCCCTGATATACCCCACATGTGCTTTATAGAGGGTGCCATCTCCTGACCACTAATATACCCCACATGTGCTTTATATAGTGTATCATCTCCTGACCCCTGATATACCCCACATGTGCTTTATAGAGGGTGCCATCTCCTGACCACTAATATACCCCACATGTGCTTTATATAGTGTATCATCTCCTGACCCCTGATATACCCCACATGTGCTTTATAGAGGGTGGGGGCCGGATTTTGGGTGGCCCCCTGGCACTGCGGTAGTAGCTGGTGCGGTGGCGGCTGTGGGTCCCATTATCTCCATGTGCCCCGGTGCTTTGCACCGCTCGCGCCGCTAGTAGTTCCGCCTCTGTTATGAGTCTGATTCCAGGATTGGATCTTATCTGCGTGTAGTCTGTATGTTCACCCCGTGTCTGCTTTGTGTTTCTCCACACACTAAATCCCTTCTAATGGGTTTGACTAAATATTACCCCTAGTCTGTGTCAGTGTCAGTGTGTGTGTCAGTGTCTGTGTCAGTGTGTGTGTCAGTGTCAGTGTGTGTGTCAGTGCCAGTGTGTGTGTCAGTGTCAGTGTGTCAGTGTCAGTGTCTGTGTCAGTGTCTGTGTCAGTGTGTGTGTCAGTGTCTGTGTCAGTGTCTGTGTCAGTGTCTGTGTCAGTGTCTGTGTCAGTGTCTGTGTGTGTGTCAGTGTCTGTGTGTGTGTCTGTGTCAGTGTCTTTGTGTGTGTCAGTGTGTGTGTCAGTGTCTGTGTGTGTGTCAGTGTCTGTGTGTGTGTGTCAGTGTCTGTGTCAGTGTCAGGCAGTGTCTGTGTCTGTGTCAGTGTGTGTGTCAGTGTCAGTGTGTGTGTGTGTGTGTCAGTGTCTGTGTCTGTATCTGTGTCAGTGTGTGTGTCAGTGTCAGTATCTGTGTCAGTGTGTGTGTCAGTGTCTGTATCTGTGTCAGTGTGTGTGTCAGTGTGTGTGTCAGTGTCTGTATCTGTGTCAGTGTTAGGGAATTTAGGCAGTGTCTGTGTCAATGTCAGTGTCAGTGTTAGGGAATTTAGGCAGTGTCTGTGTCAGTGTCAGTGTCAGTGTTAGGGAATTTAGGCAGTGTCAGTGTCAGTGTGTGTCAGTGTCAGTGTCTCTGTAAGTGTCAGGCAGTGTCAGTGTGTGTGTCAGGCAGTGTCAGTGCCAGTGTCAGTGTCAGACAGTGTCAGTGTCTGTGTCTGTGTCTCTTTCAGTGTCAGGCAGTGTCTGTGTCAGTGTCTGTGTCAGTGTATGTGGCAGTGTCAGGCAGTGTCAGTGTGTGTCAGTGTCAGTGTTAGGGAGTTTAAACAGTGTCAGTGTCAGGCAGTGTCAGTGTCAGGCAGTGTCTGTGTCAGTGTCAGGCAGTGTCTGTGTCAGTGTCAGGCAGTGTGTGTGTCAGTGTGTGTGTCAGTGTGTGTGTCAGTGTGTGTCAGTGTCAGGCAGTGTGTGTGTCAGTGTCAGTGTGTGTGTCAGTGTGTGTGTCAGTGTGTGTGTCAGTGTGTGTCAGTGTCAGTGTCAGGCAGTGTGTGTGTGTCAGTCTCAGTGTGTGTGTCAGTGTGTGTGTCAGTGTGTGTCAGTGTCAGTGTCAGGCAGTGTCAGTGTCTGTGTCAGTGTCAGGTAGTGTCAGTGTGTGTGTCAGTGTGTGTGTCAGTGTGTGTGTCAGTGTGTGTGTCAGTGTCAGGCAGTGTCAGTGTCAGTGTGTGTCTGTGTCAGTGTCAGGTAGTGTCAGTGTGTGTGTCAGTGTGTGTGTGTGTCAGTGTGTGTGTCTGTGTCTGTGTCAGTGTTTAGGCAGTAATGATTTGAATGAGTACATATGATGGAACTACATAGAACCGTATTCAGAGACGCGTCAGGTAAAGGTTCTATATATACGCAGGGACATAGCGAGGTAACCACCATGACGCTCCCCTCACACGGACGCACTGACACCCGTGACCCATATTCAGACCTCGAAACGCTACATAAATACCGTACAGAAAAGACTGCGCGTGCCCAGTAACGTCAATCGGTTAGTCACGGACGTACGGGCACAGAAAACGGATCTCTGAATGCGGGCCCGTATCTTTTCCGTGCGTATAATAGATCAGTACGTGCCACTCTACCTAACTGCCCCCTCACCATGCCCCCAAATGATCATTTAAATGCCCCCTCCCCCCACCCACTTACACGGATCTACCTCTGGACGGGTCTTCGCAATTCACAAGTCCGCGCCTAATAGACTTCCGTGCGTAAAATCAACGTAGATTGCGTACATTTAGTTACTACGCATGCGCAGTTCATCAGATCGTATAAATACGCACGGAACGCCTCGCAAAAACGGATCTCTGAATACGGGCCCCCGTTATTAATAAGAATAACAACAAATTAAATCAATCATAATGTCCAGATTTCCATAGCAACCAATCGGTTTCCAGCTGACATTTCCTAGTATGGAATAGGAAAGTGAGACCTAGAATCTGATTGGCTGCTGTGGTAAACGGCTAATCTAAATCCCTCCCCCCTCCCCCCTCTACCTCCTCACCCCCCCACCCCC
>WWET01005758.1:0-29749 GCA_011038615.1 Limnodynastes dumerilii
CCTTGGTCCAGTCCTGAGGTCCTGCCTCGTGGTTCAGTCCAGTGGTCCAGTCCTGAGGTCCTGTCTCGTGGTTCAGTCCAGTGGTCCAGTCCTGAGGTCCTGTCTCGTGGTTCAGTCCAGTGGTCCAGTCCTGAGGTCCTGTCTCGTGGTCCAGATCCAGCACCCCAGTCCAGAGGTCCAGCCCTAAGGTTCAACCCTGAGGTCCGGTCCTTCGGGCCAGTCCGGAGCCAAGTCCTGCGTTCCAGCCGATGCTCTCAGCTGCTACCAGTCTTGCCACTCCGGTCCTGCTGTGATCTACCCAACAGTCCGCCTCTACCTGCGACATCTATCCGCGAACCAACCTCCGCCAAACCCCAGTGGACCCGGCCTGGTTATTTACTGCCAATACCGGACTTTTCTATCACTCTCACGAACTCTGGGGAAACCCCCCATACCTCATTTGGGACGCTTCCCTATTGACACCTTGTATGCTACCCTCAGTCATTAAACCTGCTCAATTTCATTTTAACCCAACCTTGTTGTCCTCATCTCTGAAACCCGGAATCGATCCCCAACATTCACGGAACGTGACAGGGTTATACCCTAAAGTGTTATATTTTGGGCTATAAGTCACTGTCTTATGTTTTTAAATAAATTTTTTCGGTGTTACACACTGTTGGATAATAGTTTTTCCTGTTCCTCCTCCCTGGCAGTACAAATGATGGGTATATCCCATCTGCCGTGCAGTGCCAGTACAGGAAATAAGAAGACCCGGAGACTGTATATAAGCACCACTTCTTCCTCCATCCATTGTCTTCTTATTTCCTGTTGCTGTGTGCCAGGGAGGATAGCTCGGGTTTTTTATTTTGCCTACCTTACGGTACTGTCCGGTCCATTCCTCCGGGTTTGGCGGGAGAAAGGAGGTGCAGACCGGCCTCAGCTCCCAGGAAGGCTCCGACTACCGCAGCTTAGTCCATTAAGACTCCAGCATTAATGTCGTAATTTCATTGGTTTTGGCGTTTGAACGGTAAAGTTTTAAAGGTTTCTATGTTTTGTGTCAATGCAAGAAACCTTAATCAGACATGTTAAACCGCAATGATTTTTGTCTATGGAATTTCATAGCTTTTTACAAAGCTAATATCTTTGCTTTTAACAACTATATGTGCGTGTGTGTATATAGATAGTGATGTGTGTGTATGTATATATATATATATATATATATATATATAGATATATATAGATAATATATATCTATCTATATCAGATGTTGAGAACTACTCTATCTGATACATTCTTAACTAAGGAAGACTTGCATAAAGTATCTAGTAAACATTCCAGGTCTGTTCTGTCCGAGGAATCTGAAGGTTCAGCTGAAGAGGGCAGATATGTCTCAGGGGATTCAGACCACTCTGAAGATGAGCCCCTAGAACAGCCGGAAGATTATTCCTTAAATCCTGATTGTTTGGCCAGGGCAACGCTAAGACCAGCCATTGCATCAGCAGTCACAACAAGGGTCATGCGCACATGGTGTCAAGACCTAGAAAGAAGCATCGTAGACGGCATAAGGAGACAAGGGTACTACAGGACATTCAGCTGGCCACAGAATTTCTCTGTGAGGCTTCACTAGATATAGTCAAACTCACAGCTAGATCAATGGCTACAGCTACGGTAGCTAGACGGGCTCTAAAGCTCAAACCCTGGGCAGCAGATAGCCAATCTAATCATCGGCTAATATCTCTTCCCTTTCTAGGGGAATACCTTTTGGGCCCAAAACTTGACGACATCATTCAGAAGACATAAGGCGGAAAGTCAAGCTGGTTGCCACAAGATAAGCTGAAGAAATCTTTCTTTGCCAGACCTGCTAGACCATCGCAGGCTGAGTACAGGGAAGCGAGGGTCTATAGACCTGGCAGATCCTTCTCCAGAAGATTTCAACCTGGTCCATCCCACAGTAGCTTTCGGACTCAAATAGGAAAGGAGAGACGTTTTTTTCGTCCCTTCTCACAATGACGCCAACAGCAATCATCCTTCCATGGAGGCCGCTGCGGGAGGAAGGCTACTACAGTTCGGCCAGCTATGGACAGCGACCATCTCAGACAGGTGGGTACTCAGTGTACTTCAACACGGATAAATATTAGAGTTCTTTCATTCTTAAACTCTACAATGGTTTGGAAGGGAAAGGCGAGCTTTAAGGGAAAGTATAGCTCAACTCCTACAGTAGAAGGTAATAAGAAAGGTTCCCTCGCTTCCAAAAAAAATCAGGGTGCTATTCCAAAATATATTAGTTCAGAAAGCCTCAGGCAGATTTTGTACCATCTTAGATTTAAGGCCTCTAAACCAGCATAAAAACGGAAGAAATTCAAGATGGAGTCCCTAAGGTCTATTCTTACTTCTTTACCACCATGGATATTCATGACGTCGGTCGATCTCAAAGATGCATATCTTCATATACCAATATTTCCTGGACATCAAAAATACCTCAGATTTGCGGTCTTTGGCCACAATTATCAATACACTGCCCTACCGTTTGGGTTATCTTCTTCTTCACCCCAGACTTTCACAAAGGTTTTAGCCCCTTTAATAGCGGTACTGAGACAGCAAGGCGTATTTCTATGGCCATACTTGGACGATCTACTCATTGCAGCAATAGATCCAGCATACAGTCTAAGATGCCAACCGTGGGTCACAACAGGCAACTGTTTGAAGGTTCTTTGGCTTATGTCTGCAGCATTGGAGATACTGGTATGGGCCAAATTTAATTTCAGGAGTTTTCAACACTGCTTCCTGAGACAATGGAAAAGAATCCATTTCAACAAGACCAGATCATCATACTCAGCGCAGAAGCCAGAAAAGACCTCTGGTGGTGGTCAAACATCACAAATCTTATGACCGGAAAACACCTCAGAGTGGAAAATCCAAGGATCCTGACGACAGACGCCAGCAACATAGGTTGGGTAGCCACATTCACAGGACTGTGGACCCAAGGAACGTGGCATCAAGATCTCAAAGGTACACACTCAAATGTGCTTGAAATGACAGCAGTAGTCAGGGCCTGTCCACTCTTTTAAGAGACTCTGTTAGATCATCACGTTATCATCCACTCAGACAACAAATCCGTAGTCTCATACATAAATTGGCAGGGAGGCACAAGGAGCAAAGATCTTATGAACACAACAGCTCTTTTACTACAATGGGCAGAAGCTCATGACCTCCATTTTAGCAGCCTATATAGCAGGACATCTCAACATAGAGGCAGACTTTCTCAGCAGAACACAACTCAATCCAGGAGAATGGGAGTTGGACACCACTCTATTCTATCAGATTGTCCGGAAATGGGGGAGGCCTCAAGTGGACCTTATGGCCAAAAGGAAAAATGCCAAGTTAGAGCAGTACGTTTCCAGATACAGGGAACATCAGGCTCTGGACACAGAGTCACTGACAGCTCCTTGGCCATTCGATCTCGCATATGCGTGTCACATGCGTTCCCCCCAACACCCATAATAGCACGGCTGCTGAGGAGAATAGCTACAGAGAATGTCACGGTCATAGCCATACTGCCTTATTGGCTTCGGAGGACCTGGTCCCCTCTAGCTCTACAGTTGTCCATAGATCATCCTTGGAGACTACCAATATATCCAGGAATGCTCAAGCAGGGAAAGGTACATCATCCTTGTCCCCAGGGGCTCAGACTGACAGCCTGGCTGTTGAGAGCACAAGACTGAAGTCCGAGGGCCTCTCTGACAAGGTAATTGCCACATTACTTAAATGCCGTAGACCTTCTACCATTAAGGTATATCCCAGAATATGTGGTATCTTTGTGTCCTGGTGTGAGGTCAATCACTTGTACAGAACCATCTACAGGGCAATTGCTGGACTTTCTTCAAGCAGGATTAGAGAAGGGGTTGTCAGTTAGCTCCCTTAGATTTTAGGTCTCAGCTATCAGCGCAGTTCTAGATCGGGACTTTGCTAGTAATAGATCTATCAGACAATTTTTTCAAGCGGCAGTTAGAATACAGCTAGCACTCAAGAGACCCATATCACGGTGAGACCTTAACCTTTTCTTGAATGTTTTAGCTGAGAGTCCCTTTGAACCTATTCAAGAAATATCTATCAAATACCTTACTTAGAAAGTGACATTTTTAGTGGCCATTTCCTCAGCCAGGAGGGTGTCTGAATTACAGGCGTTATGGTTTGAGGAACCTTACACAACGCTTTATGACAATAGAGTCGTCTTAAGAACTAACCCGGATTTTCTTCCTACGGTGGTGTCCAGTTTCCACATTAACCAGGAGATATCGCTCTCTTCACTTTATCCAAATCCAAGAAACTCGAAGCAAATCAGGTTGCATTCCTTAGATCTAGTCTGTGCTATAAGAACTCACCTAGACAGGTCAAAGCAGATTAGACAGTCAAGACAACTGTTTATCTTACCAGAAGGTGTTAAGAAGGGACAGGCAGCATCTAAAGCTTCCATTGCAAGGTGGATCAGGTGTTGCATTGCTGAGGCATACATGGTCAGAGGGCAGGAACCTCCTGTGGGAATAAAGGCTCACTCTACCATAGCAGTTGCAGCTTCTTGGGCAGAAAGGTAATCTGCATCACTAGCGAAACTTTGCAAAGCAGCGGGCTGGTCATCATCCCACACTTTTACTAAGCATTAAAGACTGGATCTTCATGCTTCGGCCAACGCCACCTTCGGCAGAAGAGTACTCTCCTTGGTATTATAAGGTATTGAGTATCTCGCCCATATTATACTGCTTAGGTAGAATCCATTATTTGTACTGCCAGGGAGGAGGAACAGGAAACAAGACATTATTACCTGATAATGTGGTTTCCTGGACTCCTCCATGGCAGTACAAAATTACCCGCCGCGGTATTACTAATATGTTCTATTATATGATTATATTTTTCAGCTTGTTAAAGTGGGAAGACACCAGATGGAGGAAGAGGTGGTGCTTATATACAGCTTCCAGGTCTTATTTCCTGTACTGGCACTGCACGGCAGACGGGATATACCCGTTGTTTGTACTGCCATGGAGGAGTCAAGGAAACCACATAATCGGGTAATAATGTCTTGTTTTTTCACATTGGAATTCATTTACAATTAAATAATACATTTAATAAAGATTGATGCATTTTAAACTAATAAATTAACATAATATAAATACAGATTAATAAAACCCTGAGTGCCGATAAGGGGGTTTCTCCCTAATTAGGGGACTGCTGTGTTTCTAACCGTATTAAACAAGAAATTATTCTATAAGTGCACCCATAAAATCAATCCAATCCCTATAAGTTTAACAACATGTAAAAAATGTTAAAGTGTAACACTGCAGAGCTGCTCATATGTCTTGATTCTCCAGTCTATTTTTTGCCTTGTACATCAGATGGTGGTGTGTGGTGGTACCCTTTATGGTAAACTTACGGCTGCTCTCATAGTTGGTGAAGACCAGTGCATCTTTACTCTTCTTTATGCTTCTGTACTTATCTAATAAGACCATTTTGTGTGTTGCTGAAGGATTTTTTTTCCCCAGGCTAAAAATGTATTGAATCCGGACGCAATTACTTCTGCTTAGGTAGAACTGCCCCACAACAGCAAGATGTTTGCCATTGTTGTGGGCACCATAAATTAAATTCCTGGATGTGACTGTTAACAGTAAGAACCATGGGCTGGATCTAGACTTAAGAAGGACCTGAAATTAAGAGAGCAAGGTTACACCTCGGTAAAACCATGTTGATTGAAGGGGGAGTCAAGTTAATTGTATTCTTTGCATGCATGACTATTAGCTTTACTATTACACTGTTATTTAGACTTGGGATAGGAAACATCACCTCTCAACTATAAGACTGTTTGCCAAAGATGAAATATGACTCCCCCTGAAATCAACATGGTTTAGTCTCCTTCTTAACTCTGGATCCAGCCCCATGACTATTGTAAAAGTTAAAATAAATCATTGCCCGACCTGATTGTATATGGTTGCAAAATATTGACATTTAAAATGTGACCAGAAAATCACAATTATAAAAACAAAAATAATTCACAACACACCAACAGCAAATGAAAGGCAATACAAAACAACAGATCCTAAATATATTTACAGTAATAAAAAAGAAATAGAGAATAAGACAAAGTTTCACCACATTACCACAGGGATTCATCAGGCACAGACTGAAGCATCGTCAATCGACCTGAGAGGGGGGGGGTTATATACAACAGTGAGGCTGGGAGTTACATAGAGTTTTATGGCAATCTACAGGGTCGGGTCACCCGCAGAAACTTGCAGTGAGAATTTCAAATAGTCTTTGAAGATGCCACAGATTGAGATATCTTTGTGGCATATATGATTTTGATTGTTTTCCAAACTTTTTGGCTATTTTCGTTGTTTAGGTGGTGATATGGATCACCCATTAGGTGATGAAATCTCTGTGTGAATGTTTAGGATGACTTGGTTAAAATGGTTGCAACCAAATTTTAATATTTTTTTTTGCATTCACCCACATCAATTCCTACTGAGGTGTTTCATAACACTATCATCCCCAGTGGGGATTAAGCAGGCCAGACTCCATAGAAAGCTTTTATTCTGATCTTGATCCAAGGAAACATGGCCCATCTCAAAGTATCAAAACCTCCAGGAATAGGTGACGGAGTCTTCATATAGTGACCCACATTGGGCCCTAGGACCATGTGCACCCGCCAAACTAGTGGGTTTCCTGTTCTTACCTATGCTCTTTCTTGCCCCAGCTGCATCCCTGGCTGGCACCAGTGGCTGGGGCTAGTGAATGCTTGCCTGGCTCACAAAAAGACACATTGGGCTGAAGTAAGTGCTTGAACTTAGTTACTCCTGAGCTAAACCATGTTGATTTCAGGGGGAGTCAAGTTAAATGTATTCTTCATGCATGTAGGGATATATCTTTGAATTGCTTACTGCACACAGATACTGACCAGCTTTACTATTGCACTGTTATTTAGACTTGGGATAGGAAACATCATCTCTCAACTCTAATGCAACAGATGAAATATGACTCCCCTGCAATCAACATGGGTTAGCTCAGGAGTAACAAATTTCAAGCACTTACTTCAGTCTGGATCCAGCCCATATTCTGTAGATGGGTCAAAATGTGACCGCATTTGATACCTCTGGTTAGACTACACTATATAGTCATTCATACAGTTTAGTTTATATTATTATATTGTGTTTATCTAAAACACAGTTAAACCACAATAAAAACTACTTAAATAAATAAATAAACATTTTTTGCTCAACCACTCACTAACTTACACTATTGCTGGTTTACTGTATGTTGCCAAGAACAATATCTTATCTTATCTTGGGCATTGTTTGAGTTTATCTGTGAATAAACAAGTGTGCTGCTGATTCTAGAGCAGTAGTTTGTGTGACAGGGGGAGTTCACTCCCCTCTTCTGTGTGGACTGACAGACCCCCCACCCCCACATGTACGGAAAGCCTATGTGGGTCTGGATCAGGTCCTATATCCCTTCCGGTTTGGACATACATACACTAATTACATAATACTTTATTGTGACAGACACACTGGGGAAGTTATTAATGTGAAATATTTTTGTCTCAGGTTTCTGTGTTATATGGTTGAAAAACCCCAGGGACTTTGCTGTTGTTTGTTGCCAAGTGTTTCACACATGCTGCAAAGTTAATAATGGTTCCTAGGGTTGTGGATTGGAGAGAGAGCAGGCTTAATACAACAAGCCCATTTCACGTCTTCAGGGCGTCCAGCCTAGGTTAGGAGGTTACACCTGTGAGGAATAGGTAAAAGGTTGTGAGACTCTTTCCTCAGTCCGCTGTCTAAGGAGCAGGACAGAAGCGTGTTTAGAAAACCTGCTGTTGTGTCAGTAAGTTTTATGTTCAATTGTGAGTGGGGCATTAGGTCCCTCCATTTCAGAAAGGGATCATCTTTGTATGTATAAATTGAAGCCAGACCGGCCAGTAGTTATTTTTAGATTTGATTACTGACAAATAAAACTAACTGTAGTTGTTTGTACTGAGGCACTGGACTGGTGTACTATTTGTTTAGCTGCTACATGAGAAGGTTCTGCTGTATGCCCCAGGAGATGGCAACTGAAACCTGATCTGAAGTGGCAGACCCGTTTTCAGGAAAAGACTGTTTGTGTTGTTATCATTGGCTGATGCCCAATGACACCAACTTCTTATCTGCCATCCCTCCTACACCAAGAGATAATATTATTATTTTTATTATTATTATTATCGTTTATTTATAAGGTGTCACAAGGTGTCCACAGTGCCGTACAAAATACAACAACAAAATACAGTACAGACATACAGGGCAGGGATGGACAGCATAGTACATAATAAAATACAATACAATATGAAAAAAAAAATTAAGAATAAAATAAAAGTGAAGCAAGCACAGACAGCAGGCAAAATGCGAGGTGTCAATCTTGGCAGCTCAGGGAGGAGGGGATAGAGCGCAGTGAGAGACTGAGAGGGAGCCACCAGGTGGGGATGGAGTTAAAAGGTAGCAGAGGGGGACAAGAGGGTAGAAGTGAGGGGGGTGATGGAGGAGGGGACAACACTATGGGGGGGGGGTTCAACTCACATGAGCTAACACACTAAGTGGAAGGGATGAACTTACAGAAGACATAAGGAGGGGAAGGAAGTGGAGTGCTGGTGTGAGTGAAGAAGAGGGGGAAGGAAGAAGAAGAAGGGATAGATGTAGGATGCAGTGAGAATGTTAAGTGGAGGATGTTACAGTTACCCAAGGGGTTCTCACCGGGGAATGCGGAGTCTAAATCATGGCCAGGTTTTCGCTAGAGCCTTTGATGGTGAGGATATTCTGGGCTGCTGGCACCTGATAGGTTGCGGTCCCCAGTGATTGCCACCTAGGGAAGAGCTACAGTGAAACAAGGAGCAGGCTGGAACCCTTGCACACAGTGCACAGATGTGCAATACAAAGGCAGGGTTTTAAATCTAGGATACAGATGGCAGAAAGGAATATAGCCTGAGCAGAACAACAGAATATGAAATGCCCAAAGGATGGAAAGGAGCTGAGAGCCCTAGGGTAGATGAAATACCTGGAGGAACTACAGATCCCAGGATGGGACAGAGACAGGTATAAACTATAAGATACAGAGAGTCAAGTGGCGGACTAGCATACCCCAATACACACTGAGAGATTTAGTACACGGTGGTAACATGCAATCAACAATACACACTGAGAGATGTAATACACAGTGGTAAAATGCAAGATGAAGGTGAGAAGCACACACACAGGTGAGTTGATAAACACCGGGTAGTAGATATAACAGAAGGAGTACAACAGGCGGACTCCGGCATGCTGTAAGTTGGAACCATAGCATGCACACACAGGAGGAGAGCAGATGGAATACTCGCCGGGCAGGAACAGAGAGTGTGAGGTAACAAACAAACGCACACACCACACAATACGGGAGGCTGACCTGGGCTGAAGCCGCCGACGCGAGCAGCAGACTACTCGCGCCGTGTGCTTCACACAGGACAGTGGACAGACAAACAGAGGTACAAATACAAGAGGTAAGCAAGGGGTAACACCAGGATAAGTAAAAGGGATCCAATAAAATCAAAACTCAGCAGAGCACGATCAGACGGCAGGCATAACGTAGGTAAACCAGACGCTATAACCGACAATCAAATCTCCTGGGCAAAAGCTATTTAAGGAACAGCCCACCAATCAGCTGCAGGGATCAGACACACATCTCTGCTAATACCACAGCTGGGAGAAAACAGGCACTTAGAAACTAGCTGGGAACTTCACGTTCTGTTGGGTCTATTGCTGCAGAGTGTAAAAGTACCCCCTCCCCCCCTTGACGAGGGTTCAAAGGACCCCTTACCCTGAGTTTGTTAGGAAATTTTAAATGACATTTTTTTTTATATGGTCAGCATGTACATCTCTGGCTGGATGAAGAAGAAAGTTCTTCAGGGCCACATCTCTTCCAGTGTATGAGGTATTGTAACTGTCCCTGAACTTTTTGGGAATAGAGAATATCGTCCACAACATATTCTTCATGGCCACCGATGATAGAAGGAGGTCTGGTAGAAGAAATTTTTGGAAGTGTGTACCGGTTTCAGGAGGGAAACATGAAAAGTATTGGGAATACGCATATTTCTGGGAAGTTGGAGTTTAACAGCAACTGGGTTGATCTTTTGGATTATTTTGAAAGGACCAATGAAGTGTGGGCCCA
Source organism: Limnodynastes dumerilii (assembly GCA_011038615.1). Taxonomy (NCBI): domain Eukaryota; kingdom Metazoa; phylum Chordata; class Amphibia; order Anura; family Limnodynastidae; genus Limnodynastes; species Limnodynastes dumerilii. The sequence goes on from WWET01005758.1 coordinate 10,192, forward strand.
ATTTGGCAGAAGGTTGATGAATGCTGATGTTCTTGGTGGAAAGCCATACCATTTCTCCAACTTTAAATTTCACCCGTTTCCTGTGCCTGCATGATTTTCCAATAAAACCGCCTTGCGCAAATTTTCAGGAACAAAGAGACAATGGTCTGGTTTTCCTGCTGGGCTTGATCCCTTTTTTAAATCTTGTAAAAAAAACAATGCCTATCTGGCCTGTCTTGGGTTGAGGCGTTTTGCAGACTCAATATAGGCAAGATTATTGTGGTCTGTGTAGACTGTGACTGTATGAGGTGACCCTTCTAGCCAGTGGTACCACTCTTAAAATGCCATTTTGATTTCCAGTAATTCTCAGTTTCCTACATCATAATTACGTTCAGCTGAAGAAATTTTTTTTAGAAAAGAAGGCACAGAGGTGGATTTTACCATCATCTGTATTCCTTTGAGATAAAACAGCACCCGCCCCCACATCTGATGCATCTGCCTCCACGATGAATGGTATGTTGGGGTTCAGATGGCATAGTATGGGGCAGACACAAAAGCTTGTTTTAAGCCTGAGTGGCTTTAGGAGACCATTTCCCAGTATCTGCTCCCTTCTTAGTTAAATACGAGATAGGTGAAATGATGGTGGAAAAGTTCTTAATAAATCGCCGATAATAATTTAGAGAAACCTTGAAATCTCTGGATGGCTTTTAAGTTGCTAGGCTGTACCCTTTCCAACACTGCTTTGACCTTTTGTGGGTCCATGGAAAACCCTGCAGGGAGATAACATATCCTAGGAAGGTGACTTTCTGAACTTCAAATTCAAATTTTTCCAGCTTCGCATAAGGTTTTCCCTCAGTTTCTGGAGGACTTGACGGACATGATAACGATGAGTCTCAACAGAAGGAAAATAAATCAAGATGTCATCAAGGCATACCACAATAAATTTTCTCTAAAACTCTCAAAGAGCATTGTTGATGAGATCCTGGAAGACCACCGGGGCATTTCATAGCGCAAAAGGCATTATCAAGTATTCATAATGTCCAGAATGAGTATTAAAGGCGGTCTTCCATTCGTCACCTTCCCGAATTCTTATTAAGTTGTAAGCTCCTCGCAGGTAAATTTTTGAGTAGATCTTTGCCTCTTTCAGTTGATCAAACAGATCGGTGATTAGTGGTAATGGATATAAATTCCGGACAGTAATTTTATTAAGTCCCCAGTAGTTAATGCAGGGTCTAAGGGATCCATCCTTCTTACCCACGAAGAAAAACCCTGCACCTACCGGGATGTGGAAGGACGGATAAAGCCTTTCTGTAAATTCTCCTGAATATAGTTGTCCATAGCCTTGGCTTCAGACTGGGCCAGAGAGAATAACCTACCCTTGGTTAGCTTGGAGTTCGGAAGGAGGTCAATAGCACAGTCATAAGGCCGGTGTGGTGAAAGATGATCTGCGCTTTTTCTAGAGAAGGCATCCGAAGATCCAGCGATCCACTGCTGGATACATTCACCCATTAGTGGTTACCCATCTAGTCCACAACCGGTGACTGGGGGTTTTAAGTCTTGAGTGAGTTCCCCCATGGACTGGACCAGAGCAGAGAATATAAAGTTTCCAGCAGCCCCACTATCAATGAATGCTAGGGCCTGAACCCTAGTTTCCCATACTAACAGAAGTACAGGAACAAGGAGAGAATTTTCAGGAGAGAGGAGTGAGCACCCCAGCCGGACCTTTTCTTCGTCCGGCTGGGTTACACGTTTCCTGATGGTTGCATCTTCTTGGGACACTGGCTGGCCCTGTGGCCTTTACCACCGCAATACAAGCAGAGTGCCAAGGTTCGCTGACGGAGCTTCTCCTGTGGACTGATATGAAAAGACCCAAGCTGCATCGGCTCATCATCTGATGGCACCTCTCGGTTTGTGGGAGCAGAGACGAAGCTCAAGGAGAATCCTCATTCCATTGACCGCTCCTTGAGGCTCCTGTCAATGTTAATGGCCAGACGCATAAGGTCCTCAAGTGACTCGGCCACAGGATATTGCACCATCACGTCTTTGACAGGGTTTGTCAGGCCTATGCGATATTGGCACCGGAGGTCAGGATTATTCCACTGGCAATCTGTGGCCCATCTTCGGAATTCAGCAGAATATTCCTCAGCGGTTCCGCGACCTTGGCGAATGTCAGGATCGTCATATAAAAGGCCCAGGGTCTTAAAGAAGGCGTCTACGAATTGTTTGGGTGGGTTTTCGTCACACAACCCAAAACCCCAGGTTTGGGGATCACCCTGCAGAAGGGTTATGATCATTCCAATGTGTTGTCTCTCATCGCCGGATGATACAGGACGAAGACAAAAACATAACTTGCAACTTTCTTTGAAGGCCAGGAATCAGCTGCGGTCCCCAGAAAAGCGGTCTGGAAGCTGCACCGTAACATCAGTGACTGTACCCCCGGAGGCAGCAGGAGAAGCTGTGGTATTCGGAGCGCTAAGGGCAGAAATTGCTTGGTCCTGGTGGTTAACTTTGTTAGTCAGGTCTTGGATGACTTGCCACAAGTTGGAAACTTGAGTGATGAGGATTTTAATGGCCTCGGTGGTAGCAGGATCCATGAGGCCACGTACTGGTTGGTTATAATGTTACAGTTACCCAAGGGGTTCTCACCGGGGCGCGGAGTCTAAATCAGGGTCAGGTTTTCGCTAGAGCCTCTGATGGTGAGGATAGTCTGGGCTGCTGGCACCTGATAGGTTGTGGCCCCAAGTGATTGCCACCTAGGGAAGAGCTGCAGTGTGGATACCAATCCAGGAACCCAAGCACACAGTAAAACAAGGAGCAGGCTGGAACCCTTGCACACCGTAAACAGGGAGCAGGCTGGAACCCTTGCACATAGTGCAATACACAGACAGGGTCCTAAATCTAGGATACAGATGGTCAGAAAGGAATATAGCCTGAGCAGAACAGCAGACTCACCACACACACTGGGAGGTGGAATAATCAGTGGCAACAAGCATACCCCAATACACACTGAGAGATGTAATACACAGTGGTAAAATGCAAGAAGGTGAGAAGCACACACACAGGTGAGATGATAAGCACAGAGTGGCAGATATAACAGAAGGAGTACAACACGCTGCAAGATGGAACCATAGCGTGCACTCACTGGAGGACAGCAGACGGGCACGAACGGAGTGTGTGAGGTTTCAAACACATGCACACACCACACGAGGCGGGAGGTACAAATGCAAGAGGAAAGTAAGGGGGTAACACCAGGTTAAGTAAAAGGGATCCAACACAATCAAAACTCAGCAGAACACGATCAGACGGTAGGCAAAACGCAGGTAAACCAGATGCTATAACCGATAATCAAATCTCACGGGCAACAGCTATTTAAGAAACAGCCCACCAATCAGCTGCAGGGATCAGACACACCTCTCTGCTAATACTGCAGTGGATTAAACAGCAGAGAAAACAGGCACTAAAGCTGGCCACACACTAGAGCGATTATCGGCCCAAATGCACGATTATCGTGGATTGGGCCAAATATCGCTCTAGTGTATGGTGCAGATTTTTTTTCCAAACGGGGATAAAATCATCCAAAAACGCTAGGGCCCAATTATCGCATCTTTTGGAATTCCTGAATGATGATCGGACCCTAGCTGCGATTTTTGGAGGTACCTAGTGCTCTGCCCTCTCTCTCTCTATGTGAAATGACTGCTGGACAGACATTTAACACAGAAGGAGAGAGGGCAGAGCGCTGCAGAGCCAGGCTGCAGCGCTGTGTCCTTTCTCCCTCTGTCTGGGTATACAGAGCTGTATGCCCAGACAGAGGGAGAGAGGACACCGTGCAGAGCCTGTGTGATTTTATTTTTTTTCCATTGAGAATTTTTTTTTTTGCAGCCAACCAATAAGCTGGCTGCATGTGTCTCCTATCAAGATTGACAGGAGACCCAGCCAATCAGATAGAGACTGCAGCCAGCCAATAGGCTGGCTGCAGTCTCTTCAGCAGAGATTATCGCCCCCAGCCTCTGCTGTGTATGGTGCCGATATCGGGACCTTTCCCCATGGGAAAATCGTCCCGTTCATTGGCAGCCACACGCTGGGAGCAATAATCGCTCTAGTGTGTGGCCAGCTTTAGAAACTAGCTGGGAACTTCACACATGCTGGGTCTATTCCTGCAGAGTGTAACAGAGGAGGGGTAGGCTAGCCTGAACAGGTGCGTTTTGAGAGAGTGCTTGAAAACCTGCAATGTGTGGGAGAGTCTGACTGAAGGAGGTAATTCCAGTGCAGAGGTGCAGCATGGGAGAAGTTCTAGATACGAGCATGAGATGTGGTGATATCAGTAGGGAGGTCAGACAGCGGTGGTTAGCAGAACGGAGAGGGCCTGAAGGGGTGTGCATGGTGATGAGGGAAGAGGTAGAGAGCAGTGGATGAGGAGGTGGCCTGAAAGGTGAGGGTAAGGAGTTTAAAGAGAAGACTGAAGCGGACAGGAAGCCAGTGGAGGGTTTGACATAAAGGAGAGGCTGAGGTAAAGTGGCATGAGAGGAAGATGAGCCTGGAAGCAGTATTGCCCTGAGGTAGTCTGTACATCCAACTAAACATTTTGGTTTACACAGCCTGCTGACACCTGACCTGCACATTGTATTCTTAAAATGCTATTAGGACATTTTTAGATGTCCGCCACATTTGTGATCATATTGCCATTCATTATATCTTCTCTATTGTGCCAATAAACCTACTGCACTATATTCGCTCCCCTATGGCTTTTTTGTTTCCATTCTCCCATCCCTTCCTACCACCACAAGGAGCCCCAGAGTTGACGTTTAGAGACTTCAAGTCAGAGGAGAGAAGGAGGGAGCAGACAGCGGCACAACACAGACGTTACCCAGCAACAGAACGCGCTGCAGTTTCACCAGCCATAGCACTGACACGTGGAGACGCCAGCCGAGAATCTCTATCAGAGAGGACTTTTGCATCTATTTTGCAGCTATTTTTACATACAGATACTGTATCAAAGAGGGAGGTTAAAACAAAAACAAGAACCAGGACTTGGATATGGACAGTGGTACCGCTAGACACCCAGGCTTAACGCCAAGTTTACATTATTGGGACCATTATCTATGTCTGAGACAATCTATTCATGTGTTGTATTTTCCGCTGTTGTTTAGAATGGTAAAATTAATCCACTTACCATATAGGAAAAATTATATGCCCATTATTGTGGTACATTACATCCATTGAGACACTTTTGTTGTGTAATTTCACATCTAGTGCGTGCCAGAACCGCCATCTCTGTTGAGAAATACTCTTAATGTAAATCTTAAGTGCCTGGATGCAGGCTACCCCAGCACAGCAATAAGCTACCAGGGTGCAGCAATTAGCCCTTGAAGAAACCCAGAGGCAACAGGAATGAGACCTCAAGGTCCTAAAAGAGGTAAAATAATTCCTCAAGTATCTCCACTAGCTCCAGCTCTTTACGGGATAGCCATTTTAGTGCAACAGATGACAAAAAGTGGTAATATGGAAGCCTATCGATCTACTTTTTAAAGATCAGCCGTTGTTGCAGAAGTGGGTGGACGTTTTTGGCACTAATAACTATGGGCCAGATCCTAAACTACATACGCTAGCGATTTTATGCTAGCCGCTGATGTAAAATCGTCCATTAGTATTTATTGCACATGTGCGTGGCAGATGTTACGCCACGTAACTCTGAACGTACGTACCATCAGCGTAACTACGAGTGAAGGGGCGGGTTCATCCATACGACACCCGTAGTTAAGTTTGGTATGCAGAGAGAGGCATTTAAATCATACAGTATGGGCCGGGTTAGGCCGATACGTATGTGAATCCATTACGTATGTCAGTACTTACGCTTTAAAAAGGTAGGGTTTGGGAAGTGCAAAACGGCCAAAGTAAGTACGAGCGAGGGGAGTGCCTAGGGGGGTGCACAGAAAATACGCTAGCGTAATTACGCTACACGATGAAACGTAACAAGCACTTAGATCTGGATTTACCCCTATATAATTAAGTGTATAGATGGGCACTTTAACCTAGGAGATTTATGCAGTAAACACCTCTATATACACAATCTTTGTTGACTCAGAAGAACTGCCATTTATGGTGTTTTAAAGAGTCACTATTTCAACTACCTTTATTAAGGAAGAGAGACAAATTGTCTCTATGTGTTGACTATTACCCTAATAATTACTTTCCTTATGAGAGAGGATTATAAACAACTTATACACCATATATATGAGCTAATATCAATATATTATTAACAGATTCTCTGCTACCAAAATTAAGTTTCCTTGTGAGAGGGGGAATATATTAATAAAGAGATCAATCAGAAATAATATATGGTTGATATTATGAAACAGGTGATTTACTATATAAACAGAGGATTTACTATTTAAACAGGAGATATTACTTAAATACAGTATCGGTAGAGAAATTACAAATAATGTAATATCTTGTAACAGTGGAGTATATTATCTCAACTACCTAACCTGCTATTTAAATTCATTTTCTCTGTAGGTTTGCTCTGACCACTTTCCTTGTGAAAGGGGGAACATACTATTAAAATCAATCAGTAATCATACATGGTGTATATTATGAAACAGGGGATATGTGGATTCACAAAGTAAGCAGGAGATATTACTTGAATTTAATCTCTGCAGAGAAATCATAGATAATAATATCCTGAAGTATAAGAGTACATCATCTTAAACTACCTGACCTGCCATTTAAACCAATATTCTCTGTAGGTTTGCCCTGGCTATCACTCATAATAATATTACTTTCATGAGGTTTAATATGTAGAAGCCATAATATTTTAATCACTTTGTTGTGTCATTGACTTTATTATTTTTCTTTAGTGTGTTTTTAAATTTCTTTGGCATTCTGTGAGCATCTCTGTGGTTGACCAGTGATTAAGTCTTCATTTTTACTAGCCCATATTTAAGGGCATATAATTGAGTGCACCCCAATATACTAATCAGTTGTAGTCCCCACTACGATGGGCTACTTTCAGAAACAGAGACAGCCAAAAGTTACTTTTTGGCTGTCTCTATTTTGAATAGGGAGCCATTTTAGATTTTATTTAATGAATGGGTGAGTTTGCCGATCGCAGGACCTGCCGCAGACCCACTGGACCCACCACTGACAGCTCCAGAGAGGTGAGTAACCTCCTCGGGACTTTTAGTGTTGGGGGTGGGTTAGGGTTAGGCCATAGAAGGGGAGGGTTAGGGTCAGGCCGCGGGGAGGGGGGGTCTTAGGGTTAGGCTATACAAAAAGGAGTATTAGGGTCACATTATCAATGTATTTAATTGGACTAATGCTATTAATGGCAGACCATTACCAGCCATTACTACTGCTGATGACACATATTTATAGGCAGTTAGGTATTTGAGGACAATTTGCTCCATGTCAGGCAGCTTAAAGCTTAACATCAAAAAACATGTTGACACAAGTACACTGAAGACAAAAATAACCTTACCTTTCCAAAATTCATTTTTGTAGAAAAATATTAAATGCTTCCTATGATGGCTGAAAATACCGCTATTTGGCCAGCAGATGTCAGTATTGTTGTTTCATCAAATGAGGAGTGTAAAAATTAAGCAGACTGACCAGCTAAGGAGTTGTACATATTGTTACATATTATAAATACATTCATAAATTGAAAGGTTTGTTATTTTTTTTCTTTTTGTATTCTTTATTTAGATTTTAATGCAGGTAAACAACAAAGATAAGGCATACAAATAACAGTGTAAATGACAGTAAATTCCCGCAAATGTAGCCGGCGGATAACAGGCATGCTGGAGTGGGAATTACAGACACTACATATGAAAACCTTATAATTTTTTACAGCTCGGAAACAAGTAGAATATAGATATCAGGTATAGACAGTCAGGGAGGTAAAAAAGGGAGGGGGCTGGGGGGAGGTACCAATATGAGATTCATTTTCTTGTTGAGGAGAGAAGTAAACCAAGGATGGTTTCCAAGTTAGGTCTGTTATTTTAAGTTACTTATAATGGGCCAAATCCAGACTTAAATAAATCAGGGGACTTACTGAGTAGGGAGTGGCGATGTGGTGTAGAAATTTATCCAGTGGTTGAAGTGGAAATTTACAAGTGGCGGTATGGACATTTAGAAGTGGCGGTATGGACATTTAGAAGGGGCGGTATGAAAATATAGCATAAAAGAAGTGAAGGGAGATTTATAGCTTTTCTATTAAATCAGTGGGAGAAACAACTGCACAGATTCACAAAACTATGCACCAAAGTGGCAAGTGCACTCCCATGACAGTCCCCTCGTTCTTACGGATCTTTGCTGACTTCCGCCTCCATAGGGCTACCTTAACTCCCTGTGCATGTCTTTGTGCGGATTTTGCTAAAGCATGTGTGACATTTGCTAAACCAGATCATTCAGCCCTATTTAAATGCCCCCTCCACCCACTTTTCTTAACTTCCAACTTACAGAGTAGTGACATGCCTCTTCTTATGGCTCTCATTAGGCATGAAGTTGAACTCCATGTGTAACGGGTTTCTGTGCATAACATCTGAATCGTGCATGTGCAATTCATATAAAATGGCCAAAATACGCACACAGACGGCATATATTTAGGTACATTATTAAGTGTGAATCAGGGCCTAATTTATTAAATTAGTGGAGAAGTGTGCACTGTCCTTTACACTTTTGCTATAAGTATTGGTTTTTGTGTTAATAAAGTCTCAGTAGAATGTTGGGAGCGCTTTAGAAATGCAGAGACCCAATTATCTCTATGGATGAAAATATTGTGTACCTAAAGGTTGTTCTAGGCCTGTCATTATCCCCTCTGCATACATGTATAGCCAGTTATGAAGGTTTTAAATAAAAAGTGCTTTGAGTCTGAGCATTATGAGGGTATAGATACTAAGTTATATGTTTCTCAGTTCTATAACTATATATGTGTGACGGTGTCATTTAATTATATATATATATTAAAATTGATAAAGCATTAATGATACTGGACCTGATCTAGACCTCCGTGGGTTTTCTGTACGCGTGGTGGTCTGGAAGTCTGCATGTGAGAGGGGGAATGAACTCCTCTGTCACTCCCCTCTCATGCATGGGTCTGCATCCGTCCGAATGCAGATCCCCGCAGATCTGCTCACTGACGCCCATTTACTATCATCTGTATACCTAGCCCTGGCCCCATGCAGGGATTAGGCATGTGGATATCTGAGTTCTGTACAATAGGAGTTCCATTGCAGAATATCTGCCACGTGCTGCAAGAAAATCACCCGACTTCCACAAGCAGCTTACAATAGTCGGGAAACGTTATTATTTTAGGATCAGGTTCACCTATGTAGGCCTTACTCTCCCTTTAACAATGCAGTGGGAAACATAGTATTTTTAGTGGGTAGTGTTCCAAAGATTGTAAGCCATATTAGGGGTCTTGACATGGTACATTATAAAAAGTACATGTAGGTTGACTGGCATGGGACCCAAACTGATCAAGTTCTGCATCTGGCTGCAAACTTGCAGCACCACTTGTGTGTCAAACACATTCAAATGATGGAAGGAGGTGTTTATTTAAGTATTTAAACATTTATAGCTTTTACAATACCCAGGAAGGTTACACCAGGTTGAGAAGTCTAACCAGGGCCAGGTGTTCACTACAGCCCCTGATGGTGGGGATAGGCTTGGCTGCTGAAAACTGGCAGGTCGCAGCCCCCGGTGATGGACCTCAAGGGTAAACATGTAGCGCAGAGTCCTGCTAATGGAACCCACAATCACAGTCACTGACAGCAGATACAAGGTGTGCTGGTAAACAGACACAGGATATTGATAGCAGGTACAAGATATGCTGGAACCCACACTAACAGACACTTAGAGCAGATATAAGGTGTGAGTGTACTGGCAGAAAGATATAATCAGATGGAAAGACTCAGGAATTGTAGACTCACTGGCAGATGAGAAACACAGAGAGCAGCTATACAGACAGATAGTCAGGTGGGAGAGACACTGGGATAGCGTACACACTAGAAGTTGACAAATACAGAATACAGCTATACAGACAGATAGAGGCAAATGGAAGAGACTCTAACCACGATCTCAGAGGGGCGAACAACGAGACCTGGCAGGCCTGGAGCCGCCAGTGGGTGAAGCAACCTACACTTGCCACATGCTTCAAACAGACTGGACACACAAATAGGCCACAGGGTTCACAGAAGGCTTGGGAAGATGGAGGATAACAGAGGCACATGAACATCGATCTGAATGGCACAAGGCACGCAGAAGTATAAGTAGGCAAACGCAGGAAACGAGACGCTATAACCGGCAACCCATGCTTCAGGGAACCAGCTATTTAAAAGACACACCTCCAGGCTGATTTAAATGTGCACTGATTGCATGTCAGCTGGAGGCAAGTACACAGAGCACCTGTTTGCATTTACCTATATACTGATTGAGCAACTTCCATTTTATGTTTGTACTGTTTGGGAGCATATCTGGGAGCAGCAGCTGAGAGGGGGAGTTGTTCCACAGCAGCTATTTTGGAGTCTTTAAGGAGTGTGTCCTAAGGTATGTTGGCTCTCAATTCAAAAACATGTATATGACCCAACACTGGGACTCTCATTGTTAGAGTTAGGACCACCATATGCAGAAAGGCCTTGACGGTGACTGGTGGCTTATCATATATTTGCGCAAATATGTGTAACGGACATTTCTGCGTTTTATTTGACAGATAGACGGTGTAGTCTGTTACTGGTTAATGGCAGTGTTGCTGAGGCATTTTCTTTCCTTTATTTCTGTTGCTAGCAGATTACCCCTGCCTTTCATGCACCTGTTTGCATTTACCTCTAAATTGATTGAGCAACTTCCATTTTGTGTAAGTACACAGAGCAGGCCAGGAAGTAAACAGTCACATGCTGCTTTAATTAGTCTGACAGTGTGTAACAATAGCCTATTCTTTTGGTTCCCCAGTCAATGGAACAAAGGTAATAAATCTTCTACAGATTGTTTTGGGCTTGTTTTTCCCTCCTCAGTTGCTCATTTCTTATTTCAGATTTGGCAACACTGCTTTATTCCTTATTTAACATAAGTGACTATTGATCACAAAAGTTCCCACAAACAGCTACATCACAGCAAGGAATCCTCCAGCATGTAATATCATCCCGTCACCATCCTCAGAGTCCCTCTAACTAATCATGTTATTTTAAGCTATCCATGGTCAAATGCATGGGAATTTTGCACTGGGTAAAAGTGTAGATTGTAGTGGACAGGGAGAGTGGAATTTTTATAGTGTGGTGGTGGAGACTATTCTCCAGCCAGTCCTGCCTATTACATTGAAATATCTTGGGTGCAAGTGTAATATTTCTTTCCAGGACGTAACTGGGACTTAAACACATAGGGGTAGATCCTGAACAACGTTTGCAGTACGTTTGTTCGCGTAGCGAATTTTCGCGTACGTAAATTCGCTACGCTACCCTTAACACACCCCCTGCACGGACGTATTTTGTGAAAATACGCTACCCAAACCCTACCTTAACTTTTCCATACGTAACACAATACGTCCGCTAACGGGCGTACAGACTACGCGAACGTACGCAGCTTAGCACGCCCATACTGTACACTTTAAATACCCCCCCCGCCTACTTCACGTAATTCGCACATATTCTTCGTTAACGTAATTTTGGCACGCCCACACGTAATTACTTACGTTCGCAATACGTGAATTATCCTTACGTTAGAAAATACGCTACGCGAATGTGCGTATTTTCTGCGGTGCGCATGCGCAGTTCGCTCAAAACTGCGAATTTACGTGTATAACACACGTAAATTCGCAGAAAAACGTAGAGCAGGATCTGCCCCATAGTGCTTTCCATCCTAAAAAAAAACCATGAATTAGTCATCCTGTTGTACTTACTGAAGAAAGGTGACTGGGTGTTGGACTCTATCCATCCTGGTAGAGGATGTAAGGCCAAAACAACTGGGATCAGCAAAGGTGCTTGAAGGAATGAGGATAGCTAATCCCAGACTATCATCAAAATGGGAACAAAATGGTCCCCAGTCACTATAATGTTCTCTGTATTGTATGGCAGTCATAAGAATGCTTCTAGCATTGCCCCAAGGAGATTCACATAGGAATGGTCATGTCTGTATATTGTTTAATAGTTATCTGAATAATTATTCTTTATGAGCAACTAAAATGCCTTCTCGTTACGGGTGTGGGTCCCCGGAAAAAATGGCCCTATTTCTATAGGGCCGTTTTCTCCGAGCCAGATTTCGATTGCATATGCCTCGATGAGGCATAGCAATCGATCCACGGAGCACCGAACATGGTGCTCCAAAAGGTAAGGCTGTAAACTACCCCAACCCTTCCCCTAATTCTAACCCTAACCCTCCCCTTCCATTACCTTAATCCTCCCTCCCCCGCAGCTTGACCCTAACCCTCCCTCCCCGCAGCCTGACCCTAACCCTCCCCTTCTATGGCCTTAACCCTCCCCTGCAGCCTGACCCTAACCCTCCCTCCCCTGCAGCCTGACCCTAACCCTCCATTCCCCGCAGCCTGACCCTAACCCTGGAGAGGTTACACACCTTTCCCGTAGTCTGGGTCCTGCGGTAGCAGCGGCAGCGTTTCCAAAATGGAATGGGTGAGTATGACGATCAGCATACTCACCCAATCTGAAAAGGAACTTTGGGATGTCCCTATTTTGGAAATCAGACATTCTAACCGGGGACTGCAACCGCTTGTTACAACCACCATGGATGCAATAACTAATTCGGTCATGATAGAGCCAACACCTTTAAGTCGACTGCTTTATTTTTGGAGTTGTTAAAAGTAGTAAACGTAAAAATCCCTGCCCTCTTATCTTCCAGAAGAGTTATTTAACCCTGTGGGTGCTCTATGTGTTGATTTAACATACTACACCTTGCTCTCTGTATAGTATATTACTATTTAGCACACTAACAGAAAAGCCGCAGTAATTTGTGTTTGCGCCAGGCTGAAAGTTGACGCATATATAATAAATTATATTAGTCAGAAAATGCTATATTTAATACATGTAATATAGCAGTTTTTATATGTCTGGTTGGACATTCATATGAAAAAATACAATGGAAGCAAATACTTTTAAAAGTTTATTATACATTACAAATAAAAGGAAATGAGTGGTGCCAACATGATGCAATATTTAAAACAAAAAACATACAATTCTGGGTAACTTTAAATCAACAGTATTCACCTATGGTGTTGTCTGTATTACACAATGGCTTATCTCTTTCGACTGATCATTTGAAAGTTATTTTGGAAACACTTGTAGTGCCATAAAACATAGCTGTTAATATATACAATTTAGATAGCAGCTTGTCATATTATTTTTAAATGTCCTAAACTGTGCAACTCAACAGATTTCAGTAGAAAAATAGAGCATATTTAAGTTATATATTGGCTCACAGAGGAATGTTATATTCTAGAATTAGATATATATGCATCCTTTTCCATAAAAATACTTATTTCTTTAACAAAGTATTATATATTTTAAATAGCTAGTACAAACCAGAAAATGATGATCGATTCCAAATGATTAGCTAAAAGTTCTAAAGTTAGCTCTTAAGCAACTCCCTGTCAATCATATCAAAATATTACCTTGTGCTAGTTAAGACTATGTATATTCTTTATCAATCTACCAGCATATGAATAGTTATAACCAGAGGTCAAAGTGAAAGCTTAGAAATTAATGTAGTTTGATGGTTTTACATAGAAAGCAATAGTAGAGACGTCATAACATAATAAAAATAAACAAAATAAAATGATAAATCATAGTGGGCTGACATTTTTGATACATTTCAATGCCTATCGAGGTATATCTAATGATACGGTTATAAAGTCGTTGTTGACATTTGGAAACTAAATTAAACAAGGTGCTGTGTTACCCAATGCAACACACCTGTTTCATATAACACAAGGCACCAAATATATGCAAAACTAGAAGCACCCATCTCAAAATGAAAGCACCCTCATATCTGTCCACAAGATTCAACTTTTTAAAATCATTAGGGTTGTCAGCTTCCCCTTTCCCATATAACTGAAAAATTCCAGGTACAGAGATGTACAGTTTTGGCAATTAGTGGTCTTTCTACACACATTTTTTAGTATGCCCATGTCAGTTGTTCAATCTGGGTAAATAGACTAAAGATGGACAGAAGCATGTGGTAGTGTTTTATAGAGGATACCTGCTTCTTGGTTGCAACATCGGTTTTCCAGCAAATATTATTTAAAGTAACCAAACTATTTAGCAAAATTTCAGAGTATGTGACTTATGTCACTACATTTACACAATGTTAATATATTTAGCAATTTAACACTACCACAGACCACAGTGTTTTGGCACTGTACACCCAAATGGATAGTTTGTCCAATATAAAATAGCTATAGTAAATGGCCCCATACAGGAGCAAATAGAAGGAAGCAGTAATATGTAAGAACAAACGCAGAGTCTAAAAATAGGATTCCTCTTTGGTCCTAATGTACCAATCTGCATGTTTTTAAACAAGAATTAATATTGAAGCAACAATGATAAATTATTTAACATTACTGCAATTTGTCAGAAAGACATAAGCAGACATTTTATGGCTCATTTGCTAAGTGAAAAGCAGTAAGAAAAACACAGTTTCATCTGAAATGTAATTTTATTTTTATTTTTTTATTATTTGCACGTCTATTATACCCCAGTCAAAAATGATAAATTAGTGGTAGAATAAAGGCCTGGCAAGCCTTCCCTTGCAGCTTTCTCTCTGCTGCTCCTTTACTTATATACTCTATGGGCCAGATTTACTAAACTGCAGAAATGGAAAAATTGAGATGTTGCCCATAGCAACCAATGAGATTCTAGCTTGAATTTTACTATTACATACTAGCAAATGTCATTTAGAATCTGATTGATGGGTGCCATCTCCATTTTTCTTTTTCTGCAGTATAGTAAATCTAGCCCCTTATTTTTATCATAAAGGAGGAAATAGGGCAAAACATGGAATCCATATACAAGGCAGGGATGCCATGCAGAAGCACCACCACAGCCAGTCAATGCATACAATTTCCTGGGCATCCAACTGAAAACAGTCTTTTATAGTATTTCAATGCTAATAAAAATGTATCCTTTATTACTAAATAATTACTGTCTCATGAATAGAGAGGTAGAGAAAAAATGCTTGAATTTAAGCAATAACAAATCTAGTTATATAGCTATTGTCAGACAGTAGGTGCAGACCAGCAATGTTAGCCATCAGATGAGACTCAGCTTGGCAGTCAATTAAGAACATTTTAAATGTAAACTAAATGAGCCAGGGACCTAGTCTAATGTGGGATCACCACCATCACCTCAAAAGCAATATTAAAGAAAAAAACCTTAACTTTTAAAGGACTTGTGTAATGCCACAGTATATATTGCAATCTTGGAACAGTTGAAAAGACCTCTTTCCATTGGTGTTTCTTATTGGTGCAAACAGTCATTCCCCCGCACAGCAGCTGACACATACAGTGGCAACAGTAATGGGAACACAGGATAAGGTAATTTTTGTAACCCTACCAGGTAGTGCAGCTTTCAACGTCCAGATAAAGATTTCTTTCTTTTTTATTTATTTTTTTACCTATAAAAATGCTTTGTAGCATTTTCTAAAATACACATTCAAAAGCTGCCTTTTTAATATACATAGTAAAGCATAGAAAACAAAATATTTAAGCTCAAATACATGTTAAAGAAAAATGTGCTTATATATTAAGACTTCATCTTTGTATCTTTAGAATAGTTACTGTGCAAAACAACTCAAAATGTATCCTTCAGGTACATTTCACAAGTATCATATAAATCATACAAAGTTTTACGGAAAGTTATTAAATGATTCAGATCAACCTTTGTATAAGACAACACCATTGCTTTCTTTTATAATACATATCTGTTACATTCATTCTGCTACAAAAGCAAGCTAAGGGCCTGGTATGCAAATATAACACCACAAAATGAAATACGTCACAGAAGACTGAGTTATTGCTGTAGTGTGGAAAAATGGCAGGATTATAATAAGTGAATTGCTAATAACTCCATGCAAAATTAAGAAATTTTAAAACCAAAATTACATCAGTAAAATCCTTTGGGAGGGTGACAGTATTACAAGAATATTACTATGTGGTTATTTTACAGGGTTGTCGAAATTTCACTTGTTTCCTCTGGGAGATCTCTGAGAGAATAGACAGAGGCTGGCATGGGGGTGTGGCTTTATGATTCAATTTATGCAAATTGTGTTTTGAAGCCCCACCCCCTGTCAATCAATGCTACTAGTCCTAGGGCCAGATTTACTAAGCTGCGGGTTTGGAACAGTGGAGATGTTGCCCATAGCAACCAATCAGATTCATGGGGCCAGATTTATTAAGCTGTGGGAATAGAAAAGTGGAGATTTTGCTCATAGCAAGCAATCAGATTCAAGCTGACATTTTGTTGTATGTAATAGGAAAGTGAGAGCTAGAATCTGGTTGCTATGGGCAACATCCTTTTCCTTTCTTGTAGCTTAGTAAATTTAGCCCTAGATCTCATTTAAGTTTTACATACTAGAGAATGTCAGCTAGAATCTGATTGGTCGCTATGGGCAACATCTCCACTTCTCCAAACTCAGCTTAGTAAATTTGGCCCCTAGTGTTACTAGGGATGGGGCTGAGACTTTATGATGCAAATTATGCCATCAAGTCCCACCTCCTTCCTAGTAACACTAGGTTTTACAGTTTTGAGAGGTGGGGACGGGCCTTGAAGCCGTGATAAGCCCATTGTGGGAGATTTGCCGGCTGTCCCTGGATACCAGGATAAATGCCCGATTTTCAGGAGTCTCCTGGATATTCCAGGAGAGTCAGCAACCCTGTTATTATCTCATTCTGTTTTACTGAGGCTAACTGGCACATTTTAGCCTGGGGACAACACACATAGCCCAATATGACAAATGAGCTGTTGCCCTAACCAGCCAGCCCCTTATGTTTCATATTAGAAATGTGTGTATTTCATTCCATTTTTTTTAACACTACAGCACCCTCATAGGACAAACAAAATATACACATGGCATAAGTCTGCTTCTGTTCAGATTTACATATAACAAATACCAGGTTTAAAATAACATCACAAAGAAAATACAGATTGTATCTTAAAACAATAGAACCACAAGGTTTGTTACAAAAATTAAAAACTGTACATGCAAATATTGTGAATTCTTGTGAAATGAAATACTTAACAAAAAGGCTTTTGTGGAAGGTGTATATGTGAATAATTCATCTTGATCAGAGTTGCAACACTTTATAAGACATTTACATTTTACTAGCAGTGATAATGTATTTGTAATTCAAATGCAGAGCACAAGAGTTAGTTGTAGTAAGTTAGCATAGATTATGATTAACTGGTAAAATTGCATACAGTTGTCAATATGTGTTTAAATTTGGTTTAAGAAGATGTCCAAATCAAAACATACACACATTTCCCAAATCATTCCTCAGGATCACTAAACCAGTGCATGTGCATGTTTTCCAGGTCTCCTTGCTGGTTATGTCAGTTATGCTCATTACTGACACATTTTAAAGGTTCCCCAGAGGGTACTTTTTCTATCACTAGTAATTCTCTGATGAGACCTGGAAAATACTGTTAGTGATCCCTGAGAATAGAGGTTGGGAGACACTACTGTAAATAACGCCCTTTCCACAAAAAATAATTTTTATCGTACCTTAAATCATGCATGAAAAGGGTCTTATATATATAACACTTAGCTGGTAGATATAAATATATAAATATTGACAGCCAAGGCATTGGGTATAATTTGTAACATGTGGCTTTTTAACAAACATTATCACTGCTAGTTTTCTATCACATCCAAACCGCTTGCAGTCAGTTTTATAATATCAGATTTTACATTTTAGATGTAACCCGATAAAAGACAATATGCAATGATATATGCTTTGCTAATGAATGAACACATAAACCAAATGTTAGTCAAGCGTAAAATTAGAATCACTGTTATTGTTTTCATAAGTATTGAACATTTTGGATAGCAACTGAGTGAACAATTGAAATGAAAAGCAAAAAAAAAATGACATTATACTAATGTCTCACTTTTTCATTTTTTTGCTGTGTCTTGTTGTATGTAGTCTTTATGCATGGTCATAAGCAGATGGTAACCCTGGAAATTTTAATTTGTTAGGCAAATCTGCTTATTTCTTCAAACATACTGCCCTTATCTGTTTGAGAGAGGTTTTTAAACCAGCAGTTAAATATCATTTAACAATACTAAATCCTGTAAAACCAGGTCAACTACAGATTTTAAAATTATTTTCATTGAGTACTTTAAAAAACAAACCGGTCATAATACTCTCCATCTTGAAATGAAGAATAAAAGGGTTGTCTGTGATTAGACATCAAGGTAAGAACTTGCTCATTGTTTAATTGGTTCAAATACAATTACTCTTCCACTGTAGTCAGAGAACTTTTTGAAATAATTAATTTATAATTATGTGCCAATGGCATGTTGATTGATATATATTATTGCTTTAGGCATATGGAAAGTGCAATAATTAACCATTAGGCTTTTGGAAATCCTAATGATTTTTTTTTTTTTAACGGGAAAATACATAAATTCAAACCAAAGAAATAAGTCTTTCAGTGGAAACTCCTGTAACACACACTTATTTCATCAACCCGGAGAGAGATCTGGTGATTAACACGCTGAAACGAAAATACTTATGGAGGAAAAGATTGTATAGCAGCCTGGCCTGTTGTTACAAAATATCAACATAAATGTTTCTTTTTTTTTTTTTCCTTGATCCAAGATTGTCGAATGTCATTAAAACCTTAATCAAAATAGTGAAAACAACACTTTCTACAGCTGATTTTTTTTGTACACAGTCAAGATAAGTATTACCCTTCTATGGGTAAAGTATACAAAGTGCTAAAACAAACACACAAATAAAAAAATAAAAATAAAACCGTAAAAAAAAAAAAAAAGACAAATTGCAAGTCTGTTTCTTTTCCAGTAAAGTGCTGATAACAGAAGTAGGTTGGTATGTGTTTAGTGCTACACAGCAGGGATGAAGGTGTCCATGTGTTTCCAAAGCCAAGAGGCCCTTACACAGGTCCATGACGTGCTTCATACTTTGCCAAAATGTTCTTGCATTTGCCAAGCTCTTTCCGGAGGTCGGCAACCTCCAGTCGTAAGGCGGAATTCTCCTTCTCAAGGAATGAGGCTCGAATAGCAATTTGATTTTCTTTTAGCCTTCGTGCATCTCTTGACCTCTTGGCAGCCATGTTGTTCTTTTTGCGCCTTGCCCAGTATTTTTCATCCTGCTCATTTGTTCAAAGACAAAAAGGGAACATGAGTTTAGACTTTGGGAAAAAGTAAGAAATAACATAACGTGCAAGGAATACTATTAAAGCCATTTAGCAGCAGGAAAAATGTGTCATTCTTTGTAGATTAAATCAACGTGCCTTGCACTCCCTGCTCCTAGAGTCTAATTCTGTAAAAGGGTATATGGTTTTTAGCTCACAAAATGGGTGTCTAGACTATTAGACAGCAATACTATGCTACCAAACTATAT
>WWET01005759.1:0-15140 GCA_011038615.1 Limnodynastes dumerilii
CAGTCTCACAATATGTAACTAATTCTCTGACTTTTATTTTAAAGATAGAAAGTTATGATTAGTTGCTGGGTAATTGCAAGAGTGCTGGGGCTCTTTTTGTGTAAATTCCCCATACCTTACAGCACCTGCTATATATTACCTTATAAATTGATTTGAGCACCCTCCATTCTGGATGTTTGTTTTAAAGCGTGGGATAGCAGCTGACAGGAGGTGCTGTTTCAGAGTGGCTGTTTTGGAGACTTGGGGACCTCTGCCGGTGATGACCTCTCAATTTAAATACATGATATATGACTTAAAGTTGGACAGTTTTAGAGTTAGAACCACGAAAATAGAGAAGCCTTCTAAGTGGCTGGTGGCTTATCATATATCTGCAGATGTATGTAACTAATTCTCTGACTTTTATTTTAAAGATAGAAAGTTAGGGACACTATAGTTTAAATAAAGCAACATACATTTTGGTCATTGTAAGCATTAAAAATTAATCAAAATTACATACAAATTATTACTTATCTGCTATTTATTACGTACCCCTCAGAATAGAAACCTGCTTACAATGAGGAAGTGACAATAATTAGGAGGAAGTTTGGATGGCAAAAACAAGTGTGGAGGTAGTTCATTGAGTTCAAATCATTCCTTCATAAACTCATTGCAGCTGTGACACTAGAGCGAGGGGGGTGGTCTAGGGAAGCGAGGTAAGGCTGACAGACCCAAATGCACGGGTATGCGGTGCTCCCGGTGGGCACAGGGCTGGACACTGAAATCGTTGGAAGCCAATTAGGACTCGCCGCAGCACTGTCTCCGCTCCCCGACAGTGGAACACAGGAGGGAACCAGAAGAGGTCAGCAGGAGGCATGCGTAAGAATAGAGGAGTAGTGGACGTCATGTCAAGGTGAGGAGAGCAGTGGAGACATGCTGAGGAGGTCAGAAGCCACGGAGTTAGTAAGTCTAATTACTGTAGGACCACCACTGTGTCTCTGACAGACTCTGATTGTCAGTTCTGGCTTGCTGTTAGTTTTACGGGCTGCACCGGTTGCCCCTGGACAATGAGCACTGTGCATCAACCCTTGAGACACTTGACCCTGGCATATAAGAACCCCCCCTTACTGATTAACCCCTGCAGCACAAGTGTGTGCCATAGCAATGTGCCCCCCTGGTGATGAACCCCTGTAGCACCAGAGTGTGCCATATTAGAGAGCCACCCTTGCTGATTAACCCCTGCAGCACTAGTGTGTGCCATAGCAGTGAGCCCCCCTCTTGCTGATTAACCCCTACAGAACATGTGTATGTCACAGCAGCAAGGCTCCGGTGGTTAACCCTTACAGCATCAATATCTGTTACAGCCACTAAGAGGATTAAAAAGTGAAGTATCACATCTGTTAATTAGTGTGTTACCATAGTGTTTTACAGTTGAATATTCTGATACTGGTAAGTGGATATTGTGTGAAAGGCTTAACCCTTAGTTTGATGAAAACCCTTGTTGTTCTTCATCATGCTAATACTTTTGTTAGAGTTACTGTTAGCAGATGTGAAGTCCCAGGGGTATTACTCCTCTAACTGACTCCCTTGTACAGGAGTAAGCAGGTAGGTTTGCTGCAAGTAAGTGGTGAGCAGTATACTGTATGTTGGAAGTAGGCTGTTGTGCTTTTCCCTAGGGGAGTGTGTAATGGCGTGGAGAGGGTTTGGCATCACCTGGACTGAAGGTGAGTATAACTCCCTCTCTGTCTGGGTGTCCCGTTTCCCACGGGCACGGACGGAATTGATAGACATATGCAACATTTCGTCCATTCGCCATTACTTGACGACAAGAAGGTGTCTGAGGGTTTGGCCAGTGATGACCATTACCCTGCTCGTGGACTAACGCTTTGTTTCCTTTCACAGGCCTTCCTCACGTGCCAGTAGAACATTAATTGTTCTTTCTCCACAGGAAAGGAGTAGGGTCGGACACAGAATCTTGAAGAAACGGTACCGTGTTTCCCAGTCAGCCTTCAGAATCTTGGGGCGGGTTTGGGTAGCCTTCCACGGTTAGACAGATTACCTAGTTGCCACACAAGGATTGTTGAAAAGGTAAGAAAGCATTATAAATAACCAATGTCTTATAGGGTGTAAGCCTATGAGCAGAGCCCTATTACTACCAGCCCTGTCTATCTGCTACCACCCAGTCATTTTACATTACTGGTTAAAATTATAAAGCACTACATAATCTGACTGCACTAGATAAAATAAATTGTTATATTTTAACTGAATAACGATCCTAAAAATGCTTTAATACTGTGTTTTTTATAATAAAAGAGCACTTATATTGCTGTCAGATAAAAAAAAAGAATCTACATAACATTCTTTATTGACATAGAAACTATTATGACATCACTGTCTATTAATTATGACTTAGAAAACCAGTCTCTGCAAAGGATTTGGGCACATAGTAAATAGTGGTCTGTGAATGTTCATGTCACTACTTTTACTGATTAATTGTTAAAGAAAAATTAAAGGTGTTTTAATTGTTTTATGTTTTGCATTATGGCTTCATTATGTATGCTGCAGATACTTGCCTAAACATCAAACCAACGCTCATCTTGCATGTCATTCGCTTGATGATTCAGAGTCAAGCTACAACAAAGAAGTAAAACATACTTATAAATATTTGTGTAATAGGAAGATTTTCTAATGTGGCCATTATAATGCAATTATACATGTTTCTGAATGGGACCAATATACTTTAAAACTGTAACTGATATGTTGCCATATGGTTAAAGATGATCACTCTCTACTTTTAAGTAGCTATAAAGGTCTGAAGGTTGTCACCATGTTTACATTGATATGTTTGTTATGAATACGGTAATGAACCTTTTATATTCTTGATTATAACTACTTATATTCACCTTCAATCAATGCTTGGGAGCAGGGCCGCTCTCAGGGGGGACAACTGGAACTACTGTCCCAAGCCCGACCTGATGGGGGCCCGCCGATACTTGCCTAGCTCTGTAGCATCAGGTATCGGTGGTGTCCTAATACCGATACTTGCTGTTCAGAGCTATTTAGTAGCTGGTCAATACACAGGGACGTTCATCCCTGCGCACTGGCCCGCTGGTAAAGAGTGTATGCCTGGCCCCACCCCCATGTGACGTCACCAATGCCGTCACATAGGGGGCGGGACCCTGCGGGCCCAGCATTGGATAACGGCGACCCCACTTGGTAGTACATTGCTTGTGCTGTGCATTGTGTGTGTGCCATAGCAGTGCGTCCCTCTGGTGATGAACCCCTGTAGTACCAGAGTGTGCCAAAGCAGAGAGCCACCCTTGCTGATTAGCCCCTGCAGCATCAATGTGTGCCATAGCAGTGAGCCCCCCTCTTGCTGATTAACCTCTACAGCACAAGTGTATGTCACAACAGAAAGGACCTGGTAGTTAACCCCTGCAGCATCAATACCTGTTACAACCACTAAGAGGATTAACCGGTGAAGTATTGCATCTGTTAATTAGTGTGTTACCGTAGTGTTTTACAGCTGAATATTCTTATATTGGTAAGTGGTTATTGTGTGACGGGCTTAACCCTTATTTTGATAAAAACCCTTGTTGTTCTTAATCATGCTAATACGTTTGTTAGAGCTACTGTTAGCAAGTGTGAGGTCCCTGGGGAATTACTCCACTAACTTGAGTCCCTTATACAGGAGTAAGCAGGTAGGTTTGCTGTAGGTAATTGATTAGCAGTGTACTGTATGTTGCATGTATTCTATTGTGCTTTTCCCTAGGGGAGTGTGTAATGGCGTGGAGAGGGTTTGGCGTCATCTGGACTGATGGTGAGTATATCTCCTTACCTGGGTGTCCCGTTTCCATTGGCGCAGATGGAATAGAAAGACATACACAACATTTCGTCCATTCGTCATTACTTGGCGACAAGAGGGTGTCTAAGGGTTTAGCCAGTGATGACCATTACCTTGCTCGTGGTCTAACGCTTTGTTTCCTTTCACAGGCCTTCCTCACGTGCCGGCAGAGCATTAATTGTTCTTTCTCCCCAGGAAAGGAGGAGGGTCGGACACAGAATCGTGAAGAAACGGCACTGTATTTACCGGTCAGCCTTCAGGATCCAGTAGGAATCTTGGGGTGGGTTTGGGTAGCCTTCCGTGGTTAGTCAGATTACCTAGTTACCACACAGGGATCGTTGAAAGGGTAAGAAAACATTATAAATAACCAATGTCTTATAGGGTGTAAGCTTATGAGCAGAGCCCTATTACTACCAGCCCTGTCTATCTGTTACCACCCAGTCATTTTACATTACTGGTTACAATTCTAAAGCACTACATAATACACATGCGGAACCAAGGCAGAACCAAATTATAATCCAAGTGCAATGTCAGGTTGGAATCCAAAGACAAATGTGAGAAGTAATAATGGTGTAAGGGAAATGTTTGGGCATATAGTAAATGAAAGATCTCTATAGATATTGGCAGAGCATAAAGGCTATGCATGCTAAATATTATACCATGTGATCAAACTGCAGTCTTCAAATTTGTAACTCCATGCAACCACTGCATGATAACACTGCACAGGGCTTCTTGGTGGGAAGGGATTAGGACCACGATTGCAGCAGTAATACATGTGAACCAATGTACAAACACTAATAACTTTATAGTGAGCTTAGATAATACCAAAGCTTTGAACACAGTATTGTGGTCACATCTTTTTAGGGTTTTGGCGTTGCAAAATTTTGGTACGGCCTTGGATAAGATACTTCTACACTACCCCATATACATCTCTAATAGTTAATGGCCTTAACAGTTCCCCCATATTCATGCAAAGAGGCGCGAGACAAGGATGTCCCCTCTCACCCCTCTTTACCTTGGCAATTGATCCTTTTTTAAGAATACAAAATAATCTGCAATACTTCGAAGGGATCAAAATAGAAAATAAAGAGGTTAGAACGAATGGTGACATTCTTTTAAATATCTCATTCCCGGAAGCTTCATTGACACGTATCTAGATCAACTGCACCAATTTGGATCTATATCATGCTACATGGGTAGCATGGAAAAATCTACAACATTATGCTTAACACCGCACATACGTAGCCCAAATTGGAGAAGGCACATACCATTGAGATGGGCGGATGGAATCATATAATATATGGGAATTAATCTCCCTAAACAACCTTCAAGTTTATATTCTTCAAATATACTGGCATCTATTCAAAACACAGAAAGGATTCTGAGAGGATGAGAGAGACTTCCACTGTCATGTAAAGGGTGGGCAAACCTAATCAAAATGGTGGTATTCCCGAGACTTTTGTACATACTTCAATCATTACCCATATTGCTTAAAAAACACACAAACCATATAAATCATTTATTCAGAAAACGTATCTTTAATGGGAAAAGGGTGAGAATTAGCTTACAAAAACTCCAGCAGTCAAAAAGTAATGGAGGCATTCATTTAAAAGTTACAACATTGTACATTTATGTATCACATATGAGGTACATCAAATATTGCCTCCCGGAAGAAGATATGTAAGCTCACACAACTCTGGAACAAAGTTTTTTTCACCTGAAGGATCTTTGGTAGTCCTCTTACACAGTGGGGACCAGGAGATCCTCTTGAATACAAAATCTACCCCTCTTTTATGGACCACAAGGAAGCTGTGGCTTCTGTTGAGACATAAATATGGCCTGCAGGCTCATAAGACAATATTTAAACAATTAGGGCCTGATTCAGAGATGCGATTTCCACGGCACTTAGGTGCGTATATTTAAGATCCTAGAAAATTCGCAAAACTGCGCATGCGTAGTAATAGTGCACCGCCGTGCATGGAAATGGGCGGGGGGAGGCAGGGAAATGAGGGAAAGTGGGCGCGGGCTGACACTTAGGATCTTAAATGAACGCTCCCACGTCAGTTAAGATCCCAAATGACAGCGTATAGTTAAGGCAATTCAATGGTGGTCTAAGTTTAAGATCCACCGCTGTTTGCAAGGGGAGTGTCTGGTTTTGCAGTGGGCTGGAACCTGCTAAGATCTTAGCTAAGGTGCGTATATTTGCGATCTTTTCGCAATCGCATCTCTGAATCAGCCCCTTAGTGTGTAACCCTGACTTTCACTCATTTCTGTATTAGGTGTCATATGGTGGAAGCAGATCTTTATCACTGCCTGTGGGAGTGTCCAGTTATCTGGAGGTTAGCAGGAGCAGCGTTCTGGGCATTGTGCCTAGGAACCAAGGTATGCCAAAGAGGCAGGAAATTGTTGCTGGTCATAAGCGCTGTGGCATGAAAAACAATATTGCAGGTCTGGCTAAGTTCAGATGCACCCCTATTTTCTTTATTTCAAAGGATATGACACTACATATTTAATATGAATTGGCTTGAGGCCACACTAAACAAAGGCCACTTAATGGAGAAATTTTTCTTTTCGTGGGATAGCTATATTGATACGTTAGCCCTTTGCATTAAACAATAACTATATAATATTTTCCATGAAACAACTTGGTATCTGCAAAGAGAAGTTGAAAATGACCCCCCAATAAGTCACTAGCACAAGTAAGATATAAGATGATAATATTATATTATACTTAGAGAATGCTGAGTTTGTTTTGAACAAGGAAATTTGTATGATTATGTACTGTTAAACTTACATCTGTGTTTTAAGCATGTACCAATGTGTATTTACAACAAATCTGTTGTTGCTATGGTGTAAACTCAATAAAGAGATTTATAAAACAAAAGTAGAAATAATTATATTACAAAAAATTAATACTGAATTAGGAAAGAATCAGATCAATGCTAATCTAATCAAATTAAAATAATTTTAATCAGATTAGTGGTTAATATCATGTACATCCTGCGCAGTACTTGCTTACAATAATTTATTCTATGTTTCTGTTTTTACTGATTTGATTTCAGTTTAATTTTTAGTTTGGAATTTTATGCTACTATTACATCAAATGAAATTACAATAACAAATGAAACATATAAATTAAATGGACGCTGGTAATGTCTCATTAGTAAGAAGGTTTATTACAATCGGAATCAGTACACATTGATTCTAGGAACCCAGGCTCAGGAGTAAAGGATTTATTTTCACAAAAGATTTAGGGAACTGTTTATATACAACTTGTAAACCTAATGAACATTTCTGATCCAGGCTTTCTTAGCATCTCAGCAAGCCTGGACAGTTCTTTCATTGGATTTATTAATAGCTCTGAGGAACATTGGTGGTGCAATATATATATATATATATATATATATATATATATATATATATATATATAGTGACTCTAATTTGCGTAGCTGCATGATGACCTGTTGTTTATTTGACAAAGTATGTTAAAATAAAATCCTTGCCCTGCTCAATAGCCTAATGCTACAAGTGAAAGCTCAGGCCTCATGCCTATCATTGGTGGCACAGTGGATGTGCAAATTTAAACCAGGGACCACTTCCCTGGTGGTGTAGGGGTGTGATAAACAAAGGCCTAAGGTCTAATAATCTGGTGCACACTGCATGGGGTCTAGTGCCAAATTCCCTGAC
Source organism: Limnodynastes dumerilii (assembly GCA_011038615.1). Taxonomy (NCBI): domain Eukaryota; kingdom Metazoa; phylum Chordata; class Amphibia; order Anura; family Limnodynastidae; genus Limnodynastes; species Limnodynastes dumerilii. Next base: position 7,508 of record WWET01005759.1, read on the forward strand.
AACCAAAAGTCTTGGGCACTTAATGGTGCCAATAAATAATGCCATGCATAGAGCCCAAATCAGGAAGGGAACCTAAACCATGAAGAGAGCCTAAAAACATTTTATTAGAGATCTATAATATGAATGATAAATTAACTCAACAGTACATTGCCCTTCGAGCAACAAAGGCATTTATTGTGATATAAGTGATTTACAACATAAAAGTACATTAATTAAAAAGGACTTCTGTGTAAAAATCTATGCTGTAATTTAAATGTTTTTGACATTTTTGTATTTAGTACAATGTATTGTAATAAAAAATAAAGCTAACTAACATCTTGACATCTTGACTTAATTATTTTATTCAGGTCAGCCACCATGAAGTGACTGAATGACACTGAATCCCGAAAACCCAGACATTCCTGAAATTCAAAGGAATATTTTTTTTTATTTTTGCTATCTGTCTGACTAAGTTTACATGAAACCTCCTGTGAAAGGCTTAAGGCATATTGTGCCCAACAATTTGCACACACTTCAATATACATTACATTTAAAGACATGCAGACAAATCATGTTATTATTGCAGTTGAAAAGCCCTTTCTGAAGACCGTTATGCAACTGGATTGTGCTGCTAGCTACTGTATGAAGCATTGCAAATTTAATATCATCACAACAGCTACAACTATAGTATTAACACTTGACCTGAATCCACTCAACTGTGCTATCCTGGATGTTTTTCTTTGTGCTGCAGTAAAGACAGCTAAGTGAATCTCTAAATGTCTTATTTGTATATTTACTGAATCCAAATATGAAAGAACAATTATCATTGCAATATTCTGACATTTTTGAAGGAAGCAACCTCATAATTATTAATTACTAGCATGGGAGAACCTCCCAGATGACTAAAATGAATTGATGTTTATCAAGATGAAAGCGTGGCATTTTCTTCTACAGCTCATGTAATGGATTTCTTTTTCTTAATACAAATTGAAACAGATATTTTGCTTGTAGTCCAGTAAATGTGGAAGTAAACAATTCATTTGAAGTTAGGGTAGCCTTCAGCCGGCGTAAGGAAGGGGCCATACGCCCGCACAGGGGGAGTGCCAGGGGGAGTCAGCGATGTAACGCTGAGCGTTAGTACGCTCAGCGCTACATCGTAGCTCTGGATCAGGCCCAATTGACACTGGTAATGTACGTTGGTTGTGAATAATGATGATACTTGCTGTTTGCTCTGTTAGGCAGACAGGTTGTATGATGTGGTTTGTATTGTTGGGAAACTCTGTGTTTAATGTTTGTTAATGCATATGATGAACATGTAAGAATAGTAAAAGACCTTTCTCTCTTATTTAACTAAGACGGTATTACGTGTTGATTTTAAAAATGAAAAACTCCTGCCACTTGGACCCTGTAATCAGGACGGCACCCACTTATGTTAAAGCAGTAGCAGCAGCTGCTGTACTTCTTGAGAAAACAGCACCAATGGTGTTAGGGCACCCCATAGTAAATCTGAGATTTGTACAATACAATACTACACATATATATCTGTGTATGTGTGTGTGTGTGCATCATATATCTATCTATCTATCTACACACGTATGTGTATTTGGAAACCCCCCTGAAAAATCCTGCGTTTGCCACTGTCATTAGTCCCCAAAGTATCCACACTCCAACTAACACCACTAATACCAAACAGGAAGTCACCTATATATATGTATAGTGGACTGAGACAGAAATGAGCGCTGGATACACAGGATATATATAGAATATATGCAGTTGATGATGCACTGAATAGGCAGGATATATATAAAATATATGCAGTTGATGATGCACTGAATAGACAGGGAATATATGCAGTTGATGATACTGTAATAATGTAATGTTCTGCACTTGAAAATCTCCCCAATTGGGAAAGAGACTGAACGATAATGCAAATAACCAAACACACAAAGGTCACAAGGAATCAGTCCTTATGCGTAAAAAAGCTTGTTGCAGAGCTATGTCATCGCATGAATGCTTCAAAGAACATGAAAGGTAACGCGGACAGCTCCAGAGATGATAGTTCCGTTTAGGCAGTTAGAATATGCAGGATCTTGCAATGATCGCAGATGAGACAAGGAAAAGTATCTGTCCGTAGACACAACTTACAGTTTGGTGATTAGTTCTCCGATACTTTGTTTCTTTTTGGATCAGAAGAGTTGTTCCCGCAGCGCTGAAGTGAAGATCTGTATGACACTGTGAATGCTCCGTGCTTACACTGAGGCTGCGTGTCCGTTGCAGCCTCGGTCCTGTGTTCTTTTCTGAGTGGCTTATTCAAAACCAGATAGGCACTTTGCCGCCGGAATCAGTGCAGGATATGTAAAGGAGGGAGAATCACAGATGGTGTAATAAAGTACAGTAGGTTTTATTAGGCAAAAAAAATGGAGTGGTACTCACATTAGAAAATTGACATGAACCGCTAAGAGCATGTCAGAAATCGCATATGATGATAACAGATCATCTGCTGTTCTTTTGGCAGTCCAGATGACAGGTAATACAATGGATAAAAAAATGAATAATAAAAGTCCAATAAAAGGCACCAGGCCAAGTCACCTATGTTTTATAAAGGCTGGGAGAGGAACTCTTGTGATATTTCAGTAAACACTGTCAATTTTGAAGCATAACATGTAAAAGATAGAAATCGCTGCCATCTCTGGCGATTTAAATCTCCGGAGTTTAACAACACACATCACTAGAGTTTGAAAATCGCTCAGCAAACATGCCCCCCCTATATATGGCGATTTACTCCGTCGATATAAATCCCCCCTTAGTAAATCTATAGGTATGCTTTTGGCATAGCCCATGATTATTGCCCCATATGGTAAAGTAGAGATTTTGTGGGGTCTTCAGGATAACCTGTGAAACACGCTGCCCATATTAGAGAACTATTTGCTGCATTTACATGACCCCAAAAGCTGGCAGTTGTCAAGGTCAAAGCACACACAAAAGAACATACCACAAAAGCTAAAGGGAACGCCCTAGCTGATGCCACCACCAAACAGGCCCCACTTTTGCCCCTCAAGCCACAAGAGCAGTACCAGATAGAAGTATGCCTGGTCATTCCAGATCTGGAGACATTAAGTAAGTTTCAAAAACAAGTCAGACCATAAATAGGCAACCTGGGAGTCCAGAGGAGCGGTACTGGAGGAAGGTATCTGGAAGGCAGAAAATAAAAAAAGCGTAGTCAAGCAGGACAGCAAATGCAAAACAACTGCAAAAAGAATTCTACAAGAAATCTAGAAGGAAAGGACTGGATATACGCATCTGCAAAGTCTACAGAGAACCGGCGGAGTATGATTCTGATCCAGATGATGAATAGATTTATGCTTCTAGGCCCAAAGTATGATAATTGCCTTTGGGGAATTTTGATATGTTCATCAGTGTTTGTAATATTTAGATTATTTATGTCATGCGCATTAATTATAGATCCCATGACTGCTGGGAAGGTTAATGAAAATAACACAATAGCTAACGATACTGAAATAAGATATAAGAGAGGGCTTAAAAGAAACAAATTAATGTTTGCCATAAATCAGAGTGATTGTTGGATCTGTACACATACCCCCATATCGGCAGGGACTGTCACTCTTATCAGTACCTGATAATATAACAGAGATGATCCAATGGCAAAAGGTGGGCATTGCATTACCAAAGAATTTGACAAACCAAAGATTTAATACCACCAAAGTGGCATTTCATGTAGTGGGGTATGTCACTCCCCCTGAGTGGGTAGTGACTAGGAATGGATACACCATAGGACAACCCAATATTACCTTAAGTCGCCATAAACTAGTTCAGATATGTTCTAGTCAAAAGTAGCGTACCGGTGTTAGAACTAACACTACTGATGTTAATTTAGGACGTTTGAAAGTAGAAATAAAAGTGACTTTTAAAGTTCATAATGGTTCTCTCAGTTATAAATCAATAGACAGTACGCTGTCTGAATTACTGAACCAAACAAAGAATGACACAGATGGTAAATGGTGTATAAATGGCATTAAGGTGGGAAGAGCAATAGTAGGGTGGTGTCCACATGAATACCTCACACAGCTTTTATGGTATTCCACTGAAATAGCAACAAGGGGGACAGAAAGTGCTGCCAGAAGGGCTGTTTTTTGTGTGTGGATACCAGGCATACAAGTTCTTGCCTCTAGGGGGTACAGGAAACTGTACAGTAGCCAGTATGACTAGCGCAACTCATTCTAGCTGTCTTCAACTGGAAATGTGGCGGCAAGGTTATCAAAAACACTTATAGATTGGCCATAATTAGGCCTTGATATTGATATAGATTTCGTAGAATCAAGAATCATTTTGATATTAGGCCTAATGGTGCTCAAGTTTTTAATCATCTCCAATAATTATATTATAGGCAGTAATTTATTGGATCCCTGTGGAATCATTATATGAATTGTACTTTTCAAAATGATTTTTAATATAAATTGCATATTGTTTATTTCAATTAATTATTTATCTGAATTATTGTTTATTTGTGTATGATGTATATACATTTGATGCTGTAAAATATGTTTTAGAAATTGTTTACAATAGTAAGTATATCTTTTGGATATTGAAACAACTCGTAACATTATGACTTTGATCTAATGAGCGCTAGGACCTAGCTTGAAACTTGCAATTACGTGTGTGATAAATACCGGACTTGGACTCCATTACAATCATTCACTCACAAAGCTCCTGAGGAAGCGGACGGACGATCCATGAAACGCGTTGAAATTGGGACTCAGTCAGTGTGCCGCACCACTACACCAGGAGGATTTTGCCGGCTTCTTTCCATTCTATCCACTGATAGAAGTTGTGCTGTGACGCTGACCTAAGTTTTTCCAATATGAGCTTGGATATTTACCTTTTTATGGAAAATATGCACTATTGTGATGTTTTTATTGATTAAATAAAAGTTAAGTTTGGAGAGCGTGAAGAAATGGCCAGCGGTCTCTTTGGTTTACAGTACACAAAGCGCGCTCTCTGCTCTATAACTAGGATCGGAGAGTTTCTTTACCATTCACTGAGTGTATACCAATTGCACTGATTCTGGAAGACTTTACATACTTCACTATTGGAGGCTTTCTTCTTTACCCATATAGGAGGAAGTGGATTGTCAAGGATATCTGAGAACTTCTGTTGTTTACTGTTTCTGTCAAGAGGAGCTAGGAACCTCTTATTCCCAGTTTTTCCTATATTTAGAGTTGAGCGCCCTAGATACTTTTTGTGATTGTTTTACACCAATACAAAAGCCTTTTAACCACCCAGAGATCCGCTATAGCCAAGCTCGCATTGCAACACATGCTGTTATTGAATGTTTTTGTTTATTTATTTAATAACCGTGCAAAAACACAATACACAGAATACGATGCAGAGACCTTCAATTTCAAGGAGGTCAGCACCATGTATACATGGTGACAACTTAAAAACCTTTATAGCTACTAGAAACTAGGGAGTCCTTATCTTTAACCATATGGCAACATATCAGTTACAGTTGGAAAGTCCCATTCAAAAAACATGTATTGTTGAACTATAATGGCCACATTAGAAAATCTTGCCTATTAGACAAATAGTATATGTATGTTTTACTTCATTGTTGTAGCTTGACTCTAAGGGGTAGATCCAGAACTACGTTTGCAATACGTTTACTCGCGTAGCGTATTTTCGCGTGCGTACCTTCTATACACTCCCCTTGTCACACCCCTTGAATGTACGTATTTTGTCCAAGATACGCTTTCCAAACCCTACCTTACCTTTTGGCAACGTAATCGATGTGATCTGCACACGTACGTATGGGCAACACGTATTTACGCAGCTAATCACGCCCATACTGTGCACTTTAAATACAAACCCCCGCCTACATAACGTATTTCAGACGTATTTTTGTGAAACGTAAAATTGGCACGCCCACACAGTAGTATTTACGAGACATATACGTGAATGGACCATACGTTCAGATTTACGCTACATTACGGTGCGTATTTTCTATGGTGCGCATGCACAGTACTTACTAAAAGGCGATTTTACGTCTCCGCCACGTGTAAATTCGCTCACAAGCGTTTTTCAGGATCTGGGCCTAAGTCATCAAGCGAATGGTGAAGATGAGTGTTGCTTTGATGTGTAGGCAAGTACCTGCAGCATACATAATGAAGCCATAGTGTAATAAATAAAACAAATAAAAGAGCTTTCATTTTTCTTTACCAATATAACAGGAAGAGTAGAGACATGAACATTCACAGGACACTATTTACTATGAGCCTAGGTCCTTGGCAGAGACTGGATTTCTAAGTTATATTTACAAGACAATGATGTCATAATAGTTTCCATGGTAACATAGAATCTTATGTAGATTAATTTTTTTTTTTTAATCTGACAGCAACAGAAGTGCTCTTTCTTTCCGATGCATAGATAATTCTGGAAGAGCCCTGCAGCATTCGCCGGAAAAAGTTTGTAAAATATTTGTCATCTGTTGCATATTATATAATATATGCATGGATTATAATCTCACAGACATTGATAAAAGACCTCTGTTGGATGAACTCGATGTGCCTATGGATAATGATAGTACTACAGTGATTGGTAGGGAAGTATGGAGAGAAATAATAATACAGTATTTTTCATGTAAATGTTAGATTTTGGTCGGCTTATACGTTTTTGGATTGTTTGTTATTTTTGTTTTAACTATTGTGTTTGTTCTTTTTTCACAGAACAATGTAGCATTTCAGATGTAAAATAATGTCCGGACAGGCAACATTTCAGTTACAGTTGGAACGTGGAATCATTAAAAAAAACATGTATAATTGCACTATAATGGTCACATTAGAAAATCTTGCCTATTACACAAATAATATACGTATGTTTTACTTTTTTGTCATAGCTTGACTCTGAATCATCAAGCGAATTGCTAGTAAGATGAGTGCTGGTTTGATCTGTAGGCAAGTACCTGCAGCATACATAATGGAGCCATAATGCAAAAAATAAAACAAATAAAACACCTTTCATTTTTCTTTACCAATTTATCAGTAAAAGTAGAGACATGAGCATTCACAGACCACTCTATACTATGTGCCAAGATCCATGGCAGAGACTAGTTTCCCAGTAATAATTACAAGACAATGATGTCATAGCAGTGACAACAAAAACATTTTATAATGTTTTTCATATGTGTCAAATGTATATACAGATGAACATAAGAATAACCTAATACCGTTCTGGGAAACAGCTAAAGCTATCCTACGTGGCCATGTCAACTATTACCAAGGCTAGAAGAAAAAGGAAATTAGGGCCAAATATGCTAAGCTGTATTCTGTGGTCACAGCAACCTTTCATGCTTACTCCCACAACCCTAATGATGAGACTCAACTCAACTATGCATCCGCAAGACGTGTTTTACATTCGCAAAACCCTGGATGGTGTTCGGCCAGAGGAAATTGTTCCATATTATAGATTATCAATGAGTGCTATTGCATCTTGGTATGATTTAATCAATGAGGATATAGATCCAAAGACCCAATGATGCAAAGCTATACCTGGCATAACCAAACTACTTAGCACACTACATTTTCTTGCCAATGTTAGCTTTCAGAACAGTCTGTCTTTCAACTGTAGATTTTCTCAACCA
>WWET01005759.1:26581-65101 GCA_011038615.1 Limnodynastes dumerilii
CCAGCTCCAGCTCTGCAATCCAGCTCCAGCTTCGCAGAGCTACTCCAAGTTTCCTTCGCACCCCAGTCTCATCTAACGGACTTTATTTCTAGTCCTATCTCCGTTTATCATTGGACTCTGGTTCATTATCTGTTGAGTTCTCGGACTTGTTCGCATTGTATTCCTCTTGCTGCTAACCTAGTATTGCCTCAGGTTATCCTATTGTACCCGCTGTATGCACCACTCGTATGTTAAGCCAGCCAACTTTCATTTTACATCCGCTTCTCTGTCTCAGTCCCTGGAACCCGTAACCGATCCCTCCAAACCCTTGAATGTGACACCTGTCACATGTTAGTAGCAGAACTGAAAATATATTTGGTGTTTGGAGAAAGGGTTCAAGTTTGTATTCATCATGTAACAGAAAGGAAAACTAGAAATGTATTGTAGATGTTTGTAACAGGGTTTAGAAACAGACTTACCTAGCATGCAGCATTGAGTCTCCCTTTGCTGCATGCAATGTAAGGTGTTATATATGCTGGATGTCCAGGAGTATCTGTGTTTTTAAATTACGTTATAGTACTTTTTTAAAATTGTTTTACCTGCCTTACTCACGGTCAAAGTGTAAGATGGTGGGAGGACATCCACAATGAAATTGCAGAGACATTCAGTTACATGGGCCAACACAATTGCTGAGAGATCAGGAGCATGTTTTTTTTTTTTAAGCGGCCCTTGGGGGGAGATGTGGTTATTAGCAACCAGAAAGCTCCCTACATGCACCACTGGCATGGTAAGAAGCTCATGCTTTCACTCTTTATGTCATTACGTGTACTGTTTGTTAATGTGTGGCATGGAGACCCTAGAAATCTTAATCAGGCCCTAAATACCTCCCCACTTCAAGCACTGCTTAACTGTGTTATTATTTAACTTATGTTAACTGTGTGTACATATCCTTTATATCAAATATAACAACCAATAAAACTAAAGGTTAAAAAAAGCAAATGAAAGACAAAGCAATGCTCACTCACAGCACAGTAACATTCCAATATATCTGCCACAAAAGCTACTTTGAATGGGCAATAAAAATGGTAAATAACATTTGGCTTGTCCTCATCTGGCTGTTGTGATGTCTATATTTATCAAAGAAGAACCACGCCATGGTATTTTTTATATTTCTAAAACAAATTATAATATCTAAACTTCAATCTCATTAATGTGAAAGCTGGATTTTCTGCACAGGCGGTTTTACTTCTGCCTTAAGCATTGTAGTTCAGGGATGGCTGTGCACCCTACATTTAGATACTCGGATACAATTAAGAGAACACACATTATGGGCCTGATCCAGACCTACGCTCATGAAACGCTCATGTGTGTAGCGTATTTTCGCCGGCGTACCTACGATGCACTCCCCTCGGCACTCCCATTGGTCGTACTTAGTTTTGCTTTCTTACACCCAGGAAATCCTACCCTAACTTTTCTGATCGTAACCGCGGGCGTCCATAAGCTCGTTGCGTAGTTCAGATGCTTATACTGTACGATTTAAATGCCTCACCCTGGCCTTGAAGTGTAATTACGGATTTTGTATGGCAGGCATACCCTCTCGAGCATATTTACGAAGCTGTTACGATCAACACTCATACGTTCAGCTTCACAGAGTGTAACATCTGCTCTGCGCAGTAAGTACAAATGTTTTTACGCTTAAGCCCGGCGTAAAAACGCACCTGAGCATAGGCCTGGATCAGGCCCTATATCTTTTTGTGAAAATAAACCCTTTACTCCTGAGCCTGGGTTCCTAGATTCAAAATATGTACTGAATCCCATTGTAATGTACCTTCTTTCTGATTTTACATTACCAGCGTCCATTTAATTTATATGTTTCATTTATTATTGTAATTTTATTTGATGTAATAGTAGCATAAAATTTGAAACAAAAAATGTAACTAAAATCAAATCAGTAAAAACTGAAACACAGAATAAATTATTGTACACAAGTACTGAGCAGGATGTACATGATATTAACCACTACTTTGATTAAAATCATTTTAATTTGATTAGATTAGCAATGACCTGATTCTTTCCTGATTTAATATTTATTTTCTGTAATATAATTATTTCTACTATTTATTATAAAAAACGATAAAAAGTAATGTTGCCATTTAATTTGAAGTGGATCAAAATTTTTGTTGATCATTTTATCTTTCACTGCCAATAATTTAACATTTTAATAAAATAAGTGTTAAATAAATTTACCATTTTATATTTTAAAGGTGGTGGCTAACTGAGACCACTACAATAACCTGTATTACCACCACTCATATTAAAGGCAATGCACCACCTAGTGGCCTTGCTCTGGAGTTGAGTAAATAGGTTTTCGTAATATCAGTTAAGATTAAGGGGTCAATTTACAAAGTTAATTTTCATGTGATAATGCCCATTTTCATGTGAAATCGGACATTATCGCATGAAAATAAACTGTTTCTTATTTACAGACAATAGATCGCCATGGAAAATAGTAGTTTCCATGGCGATCCACGTTACTATCGGGGGTCTCCGCTGGCCCGTTTATTTCAGAGTGTGCCAGCGCTTCCTTATATTTACAAAGCCTTGGAGCGGAGTTTTACACTCCGCGTAAAACAGCATAGGCTGGCGTTAGGGAGTATCTCTCCAGCGATTTCCCCATATACCCCTCTGTTCCTCCCCCTAATAGCTGTTATTAGGGGGAGGAAAAGGGGGGTATGTATGGGGACACTGCTGGAATACCGCTATGTGTTAAAATGTAAAAAAAAAGTTTATTATATTTTTATGTAAAAATGTAATAAATACACCTATAATATATAAAACTGTTAAAAAATGTAAAAAAAAATAGCAAAACTTACCCGTTCGGAAGAAGCATTAGACACAGTCCAGATATGAAGACACTGCGCATGCGCAGTGTTTTTTCATATCTGCACATGGAAACAGAGTCTCTGCCCATGCGCATACTTCGTATGAATGAAATGTCCTGCGATGAGCAGAGACATCATCGCGGGACCTCGTAGGACCTTGCAGGTAGGGTGAATAATAGTATATTTAATGAACGATGCTGCCAGGCTCACTGCAAGGAGAAGCGAGCCTGGATCTGCATCGTTCATAAAAAAATGAAATCATTAGTAAATAGACCCCTTAATAGCCAGTGGGCTGGAACACTATTAGATGCTATGAATAAGGCTACAAATACTTCCTGTGCAGTGTTATCACACAGTGGTTACATTGAGTTACAAACTTGAAGGTCCGCACCTTAGGCTGCAGTTTGATCACATGGTACAATATTTAGCATGCATAGCCTTTGTGCTCTGCCAATATCTATAGAAATATTTAATTTCCTATATGCCCAAGCATTTCCCTTATTACTTCACTCCTGCTAATGTTTGTCTTTGGATTCCAACCTGACATTGGACTTGGATTATAATTTGGTTCTGCCTTTGTTCTGCTTGTGTATTAACACAGGTTGTTGTCTGTTCATGTTTCTTGTGAACATTCCATACCTTCGTCACCTTAGCGCCATCTCCTAACCATGCCATTGGTTTCCACCAGGGACCTCTACCTGAACACCCATAGCAGCAAAGTCCACACTCCATTGCAGGTGTCCCTGGTGAACATTTGTGATGTGTTAGACTCCGCACATTGGTGACTGTTTGTGTCAACTCTGACTGGGAAGTATTGAACCCCTCTCATTATGGGCCTGATCCTGAATAACGCCCGCCGTCGCTCGGCGGCCGATCTGCGCATGCGCCGGGCAGATGTTGCCCGGCGTTGCTACGGCAATGCCCAATCCTGGATCGAGCGTCCGTAGCAGTGAGGTAGGGACGCTGGAGGGGACGTCCCCCAGCGTCCCTACATACAGGTTAGTGTAGTTGGACGGGGGGGAACTAGTTAAATGAAGGTGGGAGGGCGGGCTAGCCGGCCATACGCTTCTGCGCCAGCTGAAGTTAGGGTAGCCTTCAGCCGGTGTAAGGAAGGGGCCATACGCCCGCACAGGGGGAGTGCCAGGGCAAGTGAACGCCGATACGCTGTGCTTTAGTAAGCACAGCGCATCGGCGTAGGTCTGGATCAGGCCCAATAACACAATTAATGTGAGATGACAGACAGATTTTTGGATTTCAAGCTTTTTTAGCAGAGGTATATAGGTCTAGGAAAAACTATTCTCCAGACTGTCTGTCTTTGTTAAGAAGACAAGTAATTTTCTTTCACAGAAAACTACTTTTTTGTCAAACAGTATAAAAATTTCACCTCAGAGAATGATAAGTTTCCTGTAGGAAGACCATGGAATAATGGTGCTTTATTCCCTAAGACCTCCCACCATCATCCAGTGAATGGTGCAGAGATTAACAGGCTGATAGAATGGGGTGCGAGATAAAATCCGTGATGCAGATTTGCACAATGTACCTCTGGAAGGGCATCACACTCAATACAATCTGACCCTAAATTACAGTTTAAAAATGAACATGATCACTATTTGTGTACAATAAACAAAATTGGCTGTATTTTCCCTGGATGCAAAAAAAATAAACAATAAAATAAACAAATAATTCACACGCTCCCCTCACACTGCAACATGGTATGGCTATGCACATTTTAAATTACAGGTACCTCATCACTAGTTATTCAGCTCCTTGCTCCATAGGTTTTAATGGTATTCCTGATTTTACTTTTTTTTTTTTCATAAAGCAGGGTTGACTACTTTTAATAGCTTCCATCCGGGAAATCCCAGAGGTAAGCCATAGATGTATGCAGGGGGCAGGGCTTATTAATATTATTTATGCAAATTGTATCATTACACTCCACCCCTGATAATGAACTGCTCCCTTTTAAGGTTTAATAGGGATATGGTTTTCATAAAACTATGGGCCTCAAGCCCTCTGTGGGAGATCTTCAGGCTCTCCACAGAGTCTCCCGGACATTCCGGGAATGTGGGCAACCATGTTTTAAAGTATTCATGACCAGTGCCTCTGGTTTGATTCTTAATTGAGCAGATTTGCAGATAAGTAGCATATGTGTGGGGCCTCTGAAAAGGAATGCTATCTTGGACTTCTAAGTAACTAAGGACTACTGAATCTCAAGCCCCAGAAATAGATTAACTCTTTTCTGTTTTATAGGCTCTGTAAATAAAACAGTACATGGTACAATCTGTCTTCTGTACTGAAATAGTTAAATCTCTTTCCTGACTCTGCATTTCTGTCACACCCCCTGGCAATTGATTAAGGAGGTGGAGAACCAGAGAAAGGCAACTATTCAGTGGTCATCTCTTTTCTGGTATGTTTGTTTCAATGCAGTGTCTTGTAGTTGAAAAATAAGAATTTGTTTCTGTGTAGAAGCATTTATATTTTGTTGTAGAACTATAGCCGGCAAATTTTCTGTGCTTTAGGAAATGCTGCAATGTCTATACAGTATATTGTTAGTTTGTTTAGTCTTATTTACAGTTGGTGGATCTTTATTAACATAGGAAATATTTACACTTTCCTGACATGTTCTGATTTGTAAACTTTGTATCAATTACATTTTTAGTGTTTATTCTAACTGCAAGCAACATATAGGCCACACTCTGGTGTATATCTTCCCCTGTAGTTGAGTTGCAATACAGCTCCCAGCAACATGCAAGGATATTTGGTTTAACAGCAGCTGAAGAGCTTAGTCAATTTCCTGCTTCTGAATTCTACCTAACTAACAGTTGGTATCAGAACAAAAAAAAATTTAATATCCAAGAAAAATGACAACAAAAAAAAAAGTTAAAATGATTTCTAATTTAGCTCAAATATGCTTTTTGAGATTTAGAATTGCTCTAGAATATACCACTTTTCATCTTTAAAAGTGCCCACACTAAGATGCAGCATGGTTTTTCTTAGTACAAAATGAATCGTTTTGTTGTTTGCTCCTAACACACTATCAGGTCTTTTGTGTGTGGAGATGTTGGGAAAGAGCAGATACAAGAGAAAATGTGAATAATAAACAATAGGACAGGTTATTAGGGTGATTTTATATATTTATTAACTCAAAGCATATTCCAAATGTCAACGGTTTCCTCTATTACCCTTAAGTTAGTTCTATGGCATATATTGAACACATTTTAGTACACATATAATTATAGCTGAGAAAGTAAATATAACATAGTTGTCAACTCTCCCTGAAGATTGGGTAATCTCCCTGAAGTGTTTGGTAATCTCCCTGATTCTAATTTCATCCATTGAGGTCTATGGAGATGGCCAATTTCATGGAGGCCAAGATGTAATGAAAGACTCTGCTGCAGTGTCAACAGATAGTAAAGATATAAAGATAGTACTGCAAGTATTCACTGACAATTTAATAATCAATAAATACTGATACTGCCATTTTTATTACAAAATCGTTTCCCTGCCAGTGCTAGATACACCTATGGGTGGAGCTATTCACAGGACACACCTCTTTGGTGGCACAGGACACACCCCTTTGGTGCAGCACCTTGATAGTGCTCTCACAATCTCCCTGATATTCATTTGCAAAAGTAGGCAACCATGAAATATAAAAACAATTATAAGATGGACCAACAGACCCTAACCTCTAAAACCAGTTAACTTTTCTGTAGTCCTTTGGTTTTGTGCCGCTACCCATTTATGAAACATAGCAAAATATTAATAATGACACTTTGGGGAAAAAAGGCCTTTATAATGGTTTTAAAAATCTTAGGCAAACACATTTAAATTGATTTTGAGCATACACATTTTCTCTTTATAACATGAATCCTTAACTATACCAATTAAAACAATAAACAACCTGCAATTTGTCAGTTTAAACCTATAGGGGCTGATTCAGAGTTGCACTTCCACCTTTTTTTAGGTGCAAGTGTAGACCTGAGCAATACCATGTTGAATTGCAAGGGGAGGCAGATATAAATTGTAAAACCAGAATTAGAATTAGGAGGTGAAGTTTCTTAGCTCAGCTCTATTTTATAGAATAAACATAAAGCTATGCAGTATTGTAGTTCTATGTGTAAAAGTAATGTATTTTCCCTGCATGCAATTTTTTTTAAATTAACACCCCTTACTTTGAAAAATGGTTTATCCGAGCTGTACACTTCCAACTAACAAAAGGTGTAAGTGCATCTCTGAATCAGCCCCATAATGTTTAATTATTACAATTTAAAGACCTTTGAACTATAATTCCACTTTAGTTGTCACTGGTATTATACTTCCTAGCCGGTCTAACTGTACTGATTCTAAGGGCCAGATACAGATCTGCCGCGCACATGCGCAGTAAGTACTAAAGGGCGCTTTTATGCTCACGGCAAGCGTAAAAACACAGACGGCCGTAGCTCTGGGTCTGTCCCTAAGATCCTAAAATGTGAAGAACCTATCTACCAAACGTGGTGTTGCTTAGCCTTATTTTGTCCAATCTGCGGCTTCTGGATTGGTGATTATGCCTCCTTTTGAAAACACCTTACACTGTTTTACAGCCATTATAGGCCTTAATATGTACAAGAAAATAATAAGGTGGTAGTAGCATAGTTCTACATTAACTAGAAGTGTTTTTTTATTGTAACATTCAGCAATATTTAGGTTGCCATGTGTAACAGAAAAAGTTTCAGTGAGGTTGATAGCTGTAATTTATTTCAAACAAGATGCCCTTCTGTCAGGCCACTGAACAGCAGCTAGTTTAGCTATAAATGGACTAGCCAGCCATTATGGTAATGACTGAAAGAACAAGTGCAGTATAAAGTGGCTGATGAAAATCAAGGTAAATCTTCTTTATTTTTAAATGTAAAAAAAATCTATTTTAAAGATAAACTAGAAATAAAAATCCAAGAAGACTATGCGACAAAAGAAAATAAATATAAAGAAGTTCTGCATTTAGGGTATTCAGAATTTGTGATTTTATTTTCTAAGACCTCTGAAAAAAGGGGATAACTTAACTTGCTAACACATATCCATAAACTATCTTCAATGAAAAAGTAAACAATCCAAAGCAAGTTATATAATAGTCAATGAACAACCAGTCCAGTCATTACTTTTCCTGGCCTGTAATCAAATAAAACTGTGCAAACATTTTATTTCCAGGGTTAGCACATGTGGAAAACCTGTGGAGGATCTCCATCAGGAGCCGTGCAGAGCTCATTGCAGAGCACATAATCCATTGCTGGTTTTCCAGCTGCTCCTGCACTCACTCCAATACATACATCTGTCCAACAGAGAGAGAGAGAGAGAGAAAAAAAAAGCAAATTGCCATTTAAAAATGTTGTTTGGTGCAGCACGATTTTGCAAATATGGCTCCAGGCACGGGGGAGTGAAACGCACATCTCTTACCACAGCTGACTGGCACCCTGGAAAATGCCCAGGGCTGAAGTGGCAGCCCTTTTATGAAGGGACATGGAAGAGAAGGAACTTCTGCAAACTTTCTGCAAGGATCCGGGCGCAGCCAGCTCCCTGCAACACACACTACACACTCTTCTCTAGGCAGCTGCACTCCACTTCATGCAAGCACAGCAACCTTGCTATTTATGATCATGTCTTCCAAGCTTCAGTACAAGACCCAGAAAATGTTTGGGGGAGAGCAGCAGAGAATATCACATGGTTTAAGCCATGGACTAAAGTTATAGATAACTCCAACCCCACTTTCACAAACTGGTAAGTGCTTTGGTTGTGTGTGTATTTATTTTCTAAACTCTTGTGGTAATCTGTATACCTATTATAAACAAGTAAATGCCATATGCATATTGTAGGGTTAGGACATTTGGGGGTAAGACATGGCTTTACAGATCAATTTTACAAGAAGGGAGAGGTAAAGATCATTTGAGCCCAAGGCATTCTAGTATGGGACAACCTGGCCTTGCATACACGTTTATTTGTGGAACTTGTGGCACAGTGTATTGACTAAACCTGCTGTGTACACTATAAGGCCACGTTGAGATTTCAGCAGTTCATTAAATAATATGCTAAAACTGGAAAAACCACTGTCACATTCAGAACAGAAAGTGATAACAAAAGTTTCTATGTAATTATATAATACTTTTAAATTCTCTTTTAGGGTTTGCTATTGCATTTATGTATTTCTGTTAACACAGTGGTGAGAGAAACTAAACAGCCTTTGGCTAGTAGCGATTACAATGAAAATGTCAGGCAGAGTTTTATAACTAAAAACAAAAAAAGGGCTCTAAGTGAGGTATTGTCGTTGAAAAGTTAGACTTTAAATTACTATTTTTGTTTTTTTTATTTTTACTTTATAGAAGCTAAACAAAATAATAAAATGTATCAGTGTGGAGGGGCAAAAAATATCATTATTTGTTCATGGACCCAGCAGTTTTATTTCCTACATGAAGAATCTTAAGTGATATGTGTTTTCTCTGCATATATACGCTAATGTGACCAGGAAGCATTAAGTGAAGACATTGCCCATAGCAACCAGTCAGATTCTAACTCTCACTTTCCTATTACATACTAGAGAATGTCAGCTAGAATTTGATTGGTTGCTATGGTCATCCTCTCCACTTTCCCAAACCTGCAGCTTAGTAAATCTTGCCCTAAGGATTTCCCTCACAACAGGGCAAAATAAAGCTGATTTTGCTTGCATTGAGCAACCTATTCCTTAAATTGTTCCTGTGTACAAAGTTCTGTACTAAATTTTGAAGTTCTCCCCTATGTCAAATTAATTGACAATTTCACAGTAGTTGCTTTAATACCGGTGTGACTTTTGACCTTTTCAAAGTTGAAATTACTTTTCTGATCATTTTTATGAATATGTTATACTGATGTGTTTTGAGTGGTGATCTGTGAGTTGACCACACCTGCTGTGTGAACAGGGTCATCCCAGGGTCTATGTTCATTTTTATTAATTTGCACCTCTCACATTGTAACAGGGTTTGTCCAGGTGCAGATTACCTTTGTACGTATTGTAGATGTTTATATGACATTAGTAGCTATGTAATTTGTTCAGCATAAATCTGACGCAAGACCTGCAATTCATGTAAACCTGTCAATATATGTGCTGTTACTGGGTTAAACTGTTATTTGTGCTATGTAGCCATACTATACACAAGAAGCAAACACCTTTGTGTCAAATTCCTTGCTGTTGTGTACAGCTTTTTGTAACCTCTGTAACACTTACTATGTGTAATCGCAGCATCAGTAATAGTAATCCTCATGTACAAGTTGTCTTTAACGTAACATAATTTACATTGACCTTTTGATAAAGGTAAAAACATTTCTTTACAGCTCTGTTGGTCCCTTAAACTTTTAGTGTGCCTACCATAAGTAGTTAACCATATACTAAATGTGGGGAAAAGGCAATAAACCCATAAGTGCTGATTATTACTAGATAACCAGTTTCATATGTAGTTTAACTTTATTTTTTATATTTCAATATTTTAAATCAAATATGTATTAAACAAAATAAAGCTTACAGTTTAATTCTTTAGTGAAAAGTGGGGGTTAGGAAAGTGGGGGTATAGTATTGACCTGTGAGGGATTCCTGTGATGGCTTACAAACTTTTGAGTAACTGCATAAATTCCATAAATTTGTGTGTAATATTTCATCTATCTATCAAATAATATTCCTATAGAGCAGGGCTGGTCAAACTGTTGCTGTCAGCTGTTGTGAAACTATAACTTTCAGCATGACCCAGCAGCGTATGTAAAGATAATATCTGGTTTAGCATGCTGGAACTTGTAGTTTCAGAACATATGTTGGGTCACAAGTTTGCCAGGCCTACTATAGAGTAAAGAGTTTTCTCTCTTTACTATCTCTCTCCCCTTATTCATCTGCTCCTACACTCATATCCTACTTCTTTATTTTCCATACATATTGTTCTGCTATTTTTGTACTGTACTTTATTTCTGCATTGTATCTGTATTGTATTCCTTAATTTTATGAATTTGTACCCAGCCTGTTAACTGTTTTATTGTATATGTAATTATCGGCTTTTCCTATTGCCTCTGTACAGTGCTGTGGATACCGTGTGGCGCCTTTATAAATAACGATTAATATTCCCCTCGCCTACAGAGCAGAAGTGCTTCACCACTGTGAGATGTCCTGCTCTACAATCATAAGACGTACAAGGGTAGGCCTAGAATTCCGTCCTGGTACGTTCTGTCACTAGTACTAAAAGTATTGTTCGCTGGGATCCGCTTTTGTTTTCGAATGACTTCTGTTCTGAATTAATATATAGTATAAAGTGGCAGAATAACATTTCTGTAAAATCAAAATCAGATCAGTGTTGGGCAATGTACAAAGAATTGGGTGTATCCTATGAAGATACTGTTCGAGTGGAAAATTTTATTTGTTTGTCTTAAGGAAGGATGAACACCAAGAGCAACCTATTTCAGATCCATGCGTTAGAATTTTATACTTTATTTCATGGGAAACACAGAGGCTATTAAAATGCTGCTAGAGCATTGTGTAGGCGTAATCTAGAAACACACATTATGGGGTAAATTTACATGTTATCTAATTTCAGCAATGTCAACCAGCATGCCCTCTCCAGCAACGTTTGTGCCCTAAATAAGGGTTGCTGGAGGCCAGGGCTAATCCAAAAAGGCACTTCCCTATATTATAAATTTCCAGAACTAGTGATTAAAAAAAAGTTTAAAAACAATATTTTTACAACCTAACAATGTAATCATTTAAAAACTCCATCCTTGTCTTAGATTACAAATCCATGAGTGAAGCCAGTGTTGTGTGGGATTCAAATTTAGAAGTAGTGATCACGGTGAAAACATAATAGTGTTGACTTAGTGTGTATATGAGGGAATACATTTACTGATGCAGAGTCTGATGAAATGCAAAGCTGGTTTATAATGTACAGTACGGGTGTCTGATTCATAGTAACAGGCACACCCCATGTTGATTACCGTTTATATAGCCACCCGGCTGGCATTAGTCCAAGTTATCACAAAATAGACACACCCCATTTATAGATTTAGATATAACTAAGCAACCCATAAATCCTTCGTTAGAGATATGTGATATATTTTAAACACCATTGTGTGAAATATGAAATAATGTAATAAAAATTAAAATGAAACACAAAACTAAACTTTAACTATTGTGGAGTTTGGGCAGCAGACCACACACACTACTTTTGCTGCGAAAGATTGGGGCCTGGATTCAGAGTTGCACTTACACCTTTTTTTTAGGTGCAAGTGTAGATCTGAGCAATACCATGTTGCACTGCAAGGGGAGGTGAATTTATATTGTGAAAGCAAAATTATATATAAGAGGTGAATGTGAAAGCAAAATTATATTTAAGAGGTGAAATTTCTTAGCTCAATTTTATAGATTAAACATAAAACTATGCAGTATTTTAAAGTTCACTGTGCAAAAAGATTTAAGATGAATTGGCTCCCTTACTTTGCAAAATGGTATAGCTGAGCAGTACACTTGCACCTTTTTTACACTCTTCCTCCCAAACTCTGAATCCAGGCCTATATGTGCACCCATCCCAGCCACCCCTTCTCACTGGTGATGGGTAGTTTCAAATGAACTAATCTTTTAAGTGGAATAGTTCATTTAGTTCACAGACTTAGCAAAGATTACCGTATATACTCGAGTATAAGCCGAGTTTTTCAGCACATTTTTTGTGCTGAAAAAGCCCCCCTCGGCTTATACTCGAGTGCTAAAAAAAACAAAAATAAAAATCCTACATTTAACTTACCTTTGCGGTCCCTCCGGCGGTCCCTGCTTCTGGGTCTGGCTCTCTTCCCCGCAGCTCTGCCTCCGGCTGTCTCCCCGCGGTGCGTGCTGCACAATGACGTTGTGGTGACCTTAGGTCACCCAACGTCATTGTGTAGCACGTGATGCGAGGGAGAGAGCCGGAGGCAGAGCTGCGGGGAAGAGAGCCAGACACAGACGCATGGACCGCCGGAGGGACAGCAAAGGTAAGTTAAATGTAGGATTTTTTTTTTTTTAGCACTCGAGTATAAGCAGAGGGGGGCTTTTTCAGCATAAAAAATGTGCTGAAAAACTCGGCTTATACTTGAGTATATACGGTATATATATTGGTCCCAGGCAAGTTTCTGCATATTTGGTGGCACAGCCCCAGATCAGCCTGTTCCGGACCACTGTGATAGATTTTCTGTCTTTTCTCTTTTTGCTTGCCGTTCCCTTTCTCTGCAGACATGGAGGCTGGCATTAGGGGGCAGACATGGAGGCTGGCATTAGGGGGCAGACATGGAGGCTGGCATTAGGGGGCAGACATGGAGGCTGGCATTAGGGGGCAGACATGGAGGCTGGCATTATGGGCAGACATTAAGGAGCAGATATGGAGACTGGCATTAAGGGGCAGATATGTTGGCAGGCATTAAGGGGCAACTGAGGTAAGTCCAATGTTTCAGTAGGGAAGGGGCAGAGACTGGCAGGACACACATAGAGGGGGCAGACTGACTGGCAGGACACACAGAGGGGCACACTGGATACTGGGTGCTGGATACACATGATGATACAATTAATTACCTTTTATTGGTATCTATTTTTATTTTGAAATTTACCAGTAGCTGCTGCATTTTCCACCCTAGGTTTATACTCGAGACAATAAGTTTTCCCAGGTTTTTGTGTCAAAATTAGGTGCCTCGGCTTATATTCGGGTCGGCTTATACTCGAGTATATATGGTAGTTCATTTTTTATTTTATTTTTTTCAAACCGTTCTTATTAGTACACAATGTCAAAGTACAATACTGATGTTTCTTGTTCATCATTACATATATCATTACCATTCATTCTCAAGCATGAACATCTAGTATTAGACAATTATGGTTACTTAAAAAAATTCCAAAGAGAGACTCTGGGCCAACTCCGCCATCAATCCTCCCCCTCTCCATCTGGTGCAACTGTTACCTCTTAAGTTGCAGACACTTTAACCCAGCAACAAAGGTGGAACATTCTCTAATTGTCGCAATGCATACCAAGATGTATACTGAAATTAGAAGTGTAGTTTGTTCTTAACATTACTAGGCAATATATAAGACTCCCACACCTCGAAGAAGGCTTCTGTTTTCCCATCTCTGTTCAAAAGAGCTTTGAGACAAAAATTTAACTTATCCCTAAATACCTTAATGGGAGGGGGTAAAGAGATTAGTTCATTTTAAACTTCATTTAGTTTAGACAGAGGAGTATGTTATTAGAGAGGTAAAGAAAAGCGGCTCCTGCAAGATCATTCTTTCACACACTGCTAAATACTTTAAGCTTAATCGTAAGTCTATACCTCTAAATCACCAGATGCCACTGCTAAGCTCAGACTCCTGAGCAGTTCACACTGAACTAATTCATCTAGTTCAAAGACCTGGCCATGAACTTAAGGATGAGCGGAAGGAGGTGGAGATAGAAGAGTTAAAAACACGGGAAGATAAGGTACAGTAGTTCCTGCAGGGTCATTTACCCCTCTCCCACATGCTCTTTAGTACCTGAAGATGAAAAATGAAAGTAAGCTGCACATCACACACATACTTGCAAATGCACATATAATTGGGTTTTTGAGTTTGATCTAGGTCAATTGATCTAGAAGAAATAATCTTTTCAATAAAATGGATCCAAATGAACTAATCTCTAAAATGAACTACATTTCCCATCACCACTTCTCAAATTTGCATCCGAGACCAACCTTTTTCTCATGTTATAGTGAGAGCAGCTGGTCAGCTGTCCTTTTCAGAGAAGATAAGAGGGAAGGGCTGACTCCTATACTGTGCACTGGTTTGTCTGGAATGTGTCTTGATTGGAAGGATTTTGCATCCATCCAGGCCCAGAGCACATGCCCCCAATTACCTCTCACCTTAAGAAACGTCTTTCTTCTGCACATGCATACAATTGAAGTCTGAGGCTCTTGACCTCACTAGGTAATAATCTTACATGAGATTCCTAGGGACTGTTGAGGAAAGGTAAATACTAACTTTAAAAATAGTCTTACCCTGAGATTGTGATGCTATTGGCGAATAAGTGGAATACAGAAGTGTTCATTTACTGACTCACAATTCTATATTTCGTCTCTTACATCCTTCAAGTTAATAATATGTACATTCAAGGTCATTCCAGAGTGTGCATGGGAGACCTTACTATTCAAACTAATTTATCTGTTAGAGATAATTCTTTAGATTAGATTTGTTGGCTCATTGACCTTCACTATAGGAATATTTTATAAATCATTAGGCTTCATATTTCCCCCCACAGCCATTTGGTTAACAACGTATTATAAAACTTCCCTCGCATTCTTCTCCCAAAAACTACATTTCAGAAGACACTTCTTTTTCTCTATAAAGTAAAATAGTTTTGGAACAGGGTGCTTAGTATTTCTATTAAATTATTACTAGCAATTATGGCTATTGTGATTCAATGATTTAAACTGAATACACAAAATAGAAATTGCTCAGATCAATTTATAATACTGATTTCAGATCTCCACCCTGGCAATAACCTGGGTTTTTCACAAAACCCCTGTTAAGTCCAGCAGGGTAGACCCAGAAAATCCTGGGTCTGCCCTGAAATTGAAGGGGCTGCTCATGGCTCATGGGGGGGGGGGGCTTGTGTACTGTTGCAGGGCATACAAAAAGCTGTGTGTTTGAAGACCTTCTTCTTTTCTTAAATTTATGTAGCAAACTTACAACATGTTTTTACATTTTTTACCAAACAGAATAATACCACAACTCTGTGTGCAGTTAAAATTAGTCATGGAATAGGTATTAAAAATCTTATTTGTTATGACCATTTTTAGCCTGTTACATTGCTCCCCTCTGGGTGACGTTATCATCTCCTTTTGGCTTTCACTACCACCTCTATGCGACGACACTCAAATCTATCTCTCCTCCCCTGACCTCTCCCCCGAAAAGTGTCAGATTGCCTCTCAGCCATCTCCTCATGGATGGCCGAGCATTTTCTGAAGCTTAACATGTCAAAACGGAAATCGTAGTCTCCCCTCCTTCACATATCCCCTCTACCCATACTATCTCTATTACTATTGGCGACTCCACCATCTCCTCCTTCACCCAAGCTCGCTGACTGGGCGTCATCCTGGACTCCTCTCTCTTCTTCACCCCCCACATCCACGCCCTTTCACTGTCCTGACGCTTTCATCTCCGCAACATTGCTCGCATCAGACCCTTCTTGACAACTGACGCCACTAAAACGCTCATTCACTCTCGTTATCTCCGGTCTGGACTACTGCAACATTCTCCTCTCTGGCCTCCTTCTGTTCTGTCTCGAACTCCTACAATCTATACTAAATGCTGCAGCCAGACTCATCTTACTCTCCCAACGCACTGCCTCCACCTCCCCCTCTGTCAATCTCTACACTGGCTTCCAGTCCCTTTCAGAATTCTCTTTAAGCTCCTCACCACAACTTATAAGTCTCTGTCCTCCTCCACTGCTCCCTACCTCTCCTCCCTTGTCTCCATCCACACTCCCTCCTGTCCACTCCACTCCGCTGGTGACCGCCGCCTCAACTCCAACCTGATAACTACTTCTCACTCCCGCATCCAAGACTTCTCTCGGGCTGCCTCTCTCCATTGGAACAACCTACCACACCCTATCAGGCAATCCAGCACACTCCAATTCTTCAAACGCTCCCTTAAAACCCACTGTTAATTATTGTATTGTATATGCAAGTCTTTACTATTGCCTCTATATGGCGCTGCGGATACTGTGTGGCGCCTTAAAATTAAACGTTAATAATTTTAATAATAGCCTGCCTGCATCTGTCTAGTATACAGCAGTTTCGGTATTATTTGTATATTGTCTGTTTCAGGGAAAATTTTAGGAAGAATATTTTACCTAATGTTTGTAATAGCGCCGACATTTTACTAGAGATTTCTGTCCCACAGAGCTGCGGAATCATAAGAAACTGCTTTTATATTTTGCAATCGGCAATTTCCACTATGTCTGAATAGAATGTGAACTGTCACAAGAAGTTCAGAGCAATGATTCATATTCCTGCTTGGGGCCACCTTGTGAGCATGTATACGGCAAACAATCCACAGTAAAATACAGAGCAGTGTGTATGGGGGCATCACTATGTAGGTGAGGGTTTAAAATCCCTGGTTGGCCCGTTTGTATGAAACAGTATGTATAGCACTTTCCCTTATGTGTCAATCTCCATTGTCCTATAGAATGGGAAGGTAAGAGGGCCCCCGCTCACAGACTTATAGTATGTTTGTTACTACCCAGTCTTGTTACAATGGGCCAGATCCTGAGCTAAGTACCCTAGCTGATGACATCAAATTGGCTATTTGTATTTACTGCCCATGCGTGCGGCAGTTGTTACGCCACATAACTTGTAGCGTATGTACCATCAGTGTAAATACGAAGGAAGGGTTGGGGGCATCAATATGACACCTGTAATTACGCATTGGAGGCGGAGGGAGGCATTTAAATTTGACAGGATGGGCTGGGTTAAGCCGCAACATACGTAAATCCATTACGTACGTCAGTAGATACGCTATGGAGGGTAGGGTTTGGGCAGCGTAAATCGTCCAAACTACGACCGAGGGCAGTGAATAGAAATGACTCTATTGTAAATATGCTACACGTTCTAACGTAACAACACCTTAGGTCTGGATCTACCCCAGTCAGTGTGCCCAGGATTAGATTTCCGTAAAGATTCGTGAGGGTCCAAAACTGATGTAGTAATTTTTGGCCTCTTTCTCTATAGCAGTCTGTGCCATGAGAGTTAATTCTTGATATAAGGAATTTGGGCAAATAAAATCTGCAGACTGACTGAGTTTGTCTGTAACCATGAAACACAAAGAAAAGAACTTGCCCAATTACATTCCCTGTGCGCAATCCACAATATAAAAGTGTTTTTAGCAGTGCTCCCTTAGATCTAGTCTCTGCCAAGCTGGCTCAACAAATAAACAACAAATGATAATATGCACAATTTATGGGACTCACACAAGCCTTATGTAAATATAAATAAAATGACTGCTGTATGTCAGCAGTATACTCCCTCTGTTCTATCATCCTCTCTTCTGTGCTCCTTAACTCTGTCTTTTAAACCTCCTCAGCTCGGTGTTCTCTTTTGTCCTGCTCTTCCAACCTTTGCTAGAACTGCCTCCATCTGTGTCATGCATCATATTCAAAGGCAAGTCTCCACTTTGGGCATAACCATATTCTATTTGAGAAGTATCAAGTTAAGGACTCTGTTGGCTAGATGATAGTTGATAGGTTAAAAATGTCAAACATGTCACACCCTTTGCATGTGGGAGGAGTAAAATATAGATGTGCCAACACAAAATTAAGGGGGATTAGTAGACCATACCTGTGGACCTGCAACAGTATCAAGAAACCTAATGAGAGTTGTACAAATATTTAATGTGGGTGATGTATAGAGGGGTAAATTTGAAAATTTGGTTTAAAAAAAAAAAATGATTTAGGATAAAATTAACCCCTTTAACAGAAATTGTATCCTTGTCTAATTTTGTGTTAGTTATTATAATTCAGTATCTTTGTCATTTTATTGCCATAAATCCGTCTTTCTGGTTAATTAGCTAGAATATTTCCTGCTAATTGAGTCAGCGAAACAAGATATCAGCAAGGGAGATGCAGCTGTAGTGTAAAGCTTCTGTTGAACTGTACTTACACGAAAGTCCCACATCAATTAAACACTAACAAACCATAAATTTTACTTTTTGGTGGTGTTTGTAAGGCAGTGTTTTACAGGCCCAATAGACTGTAATAGTACTAGTACTTTGGCAAGAATATGAACACATAAATACTCCATAATTATTTCTACTGGAGTTTTGCAAGCCTAATTAATTTATCCATATCGTTAAAATGTTTTTTTGTAATTGTTCTAACTTGAACATATTTTTCCTTTGTGTGCCAAAGATCTTGAATCAACTTTGGTTATAAATGTCAGTATTTGCAATTTTAAAGGCAGTGATGTGCAATGAATTTTTTGAGGACATTTTATTTTTAAAATAGTTTAAATCTACTATATTAACATATTATGTTCACCTTCTGGATCTCCTGAACAATTGTATTTGGGCTGAATATTCGTCAGTGGCTCCAGAAGCCTAAGAATAGCTGCAGCCAGAATACATCATAGGGTGTGTATTTTTTGTCATAATACCATCTTGTTTTAATTAAACTTTGGAAGCGACTCACATTCAGGAGTAATGGCATAAACTACCAATGGTTGACTATGGCATTCACATCATGCATTCAAGAAATAACCAGATGTACAACAATATAGCTTTTAAAAGAGGACATAGATTTATTAATTAATGAATCAATGGACTATGAAAGAGTAAAGAGGTGGCACTGATAGCCGATGGGGAGTCGGCTAAGAGGAGGCGACTCGTGACGGAGGACAGGAACCCCCTTTCAGTATATTGCTGACAACCCCATCACTACCGCCAACCTATGCCCCATGTGCAAGTAAAATCACATCACATGTTAATAATTCAATATAGGGAGGGAGGGAAGAAAAATCTAGAAGGCTGGACCCCAGGACCACCCTTAACTACCTCACTAATTTATTGAGTGACAACTACAAACGCCCTAATGCCTGGTGTGGAGTTAGGTGTTTTTGTCTTTCAGGCTCAATTTGGGCATTCTTTCCTTTTTCTTCATAGAGAAATATGGGGACAGATGGAAATGATAAATGGCGTTAACAATGAAGAAATCATTGATTTTCTACATGTTATATAAGAATATTGTCACTGTAAATAGCCCCCCTTCCCATTATATGATTATTTATACTGAACAAAGTTTTATAACACTGATAACACTACTCACCTTTATAAATGAGCGACGGGGGATGCACCAATGAATGTGGCATCACAGGAGTACACTGGCCAGTAGCAGAAGAGGGGTGGCTGCAGGCGGTGTGTGTGTGTGTGTGTGTGTGTGTGTGTGTGTGTGTGTGTGTGTGTAGAGCTTGCAGCCACTGAAGGGGAAGCAATTGTAATCTTTTATTTTTTCCATCATTTTGACAGGCTTATAACTGTATTATAATGAACCCTATATCATTTGATGTATCACCTTTTTTCTCTTTAATATATTAATGAACTCTCCTAGAAAAAACTTGACACACACCATTATTTAAATTTTCTTGGGCAGCTTTAAAAATAGACACAAATATTCCTATAACTAAAAGATGATGTAGAAAAGGCAGTGCGTAGTCGCAACCATTTAAGTAATTCAACCTTTCCAATTGAACCCGATCAACGCCAATTGCGTGCTTACAACCACTAATATCGAAAACACCAACTACAGTAGACCTTAAACCATGAAATGCAACCAAACAACCAACCATGCAGCTGCCTAGCCACTGCAACGTGACTGAACTTCCAAAGAACAACGAAAATGACAAACAATGGGTCAGGATGGCGGGCAAATTCAAGTTCTCCGGTTCAGGCGTTTTCCCTCATTATCCAGGTGATAAGAGAGATCTCCTTAACTATTATCCTGTCCCTAAGTTTCAATTTAACCAATAAAATTACTCCCTCTTTCCACCTGAATTTATCCTGAGGTCGAGCCACAACCTTGGGGTTTAAACTCTTTCAGGTTTAAAGCAATGAATTTATAATTATTCCAAGAATGGCTATTTTAATTTCTACCATATAAATATTAAGTGTATAAAAATCTGTACATTTAGGTAATTTCAAGAACTTTGTATATAAATTTGTGTAAATCTGCATTTTTTTATTCTTTACTTGCTATCAATACCTATTAAGGGCCTGTCTTCCAGCTTTTTATGGACATCTAATAGTAAGCATCAGGTATGGTCTGTGATTAAGTAAAAAGAAATATACATTACTTTTTGCTTGTTCTAGCCTTATCTTTCATATAAAATAGTTCCAGCTTAAATAAGTTGACTCATTGTTCATTAAATATGAAAGAATTACAGGTCATACATTTTATTTGTTTTGCAGCTTTTAAACTCTTAAAGTATATTTGATCTGTTCTATTTTAGGTTTACTGGTGGAGAACTCAACGTTTGTTACAATGCTCTTGATCGCCACATAGAACGTGGACGAGGAAATGACATTGCTCTTATCCACGACAGTCCTGTTACAGACACGAAGAAGGCCATTACCTACAAAGAGATTTATGAACAGGTTGTGTGTATATACAGCATGTTGATGCTTGGGGAGAGAATATTAATTTATAAACTCTTATTCCTCTTTCTGTGCTCCCAGGACTAGCTGCCTTTCACTGATTATTAGGAATGAATACTTTTTCCCATGTTTAACACCTATAGGAAATTATGTAACAATAATGTGCCAATACCATGGGGGAGGGGAATAAGCAATAACAATACAGAAAATCAGTTTCAAAGGTACTGTTCCCTTATCATTCTACATTATACTCTAATTCTGACAGTACCTTTGGTACCCCTGCCGACATAGTATTATTTATTTTTGAAACCTATTCAGCAATGTTTACAGCCGGTGTTATGGTGTTGATTGTATCATTATCGATTATGATAGTGTTGCCATTAAGTAGCAGATGGGCTGTCACACAGATAGTAATGAAGTGCTATTGCTAGATGCTGACTAAAAAAAAAAAAAAAAGAGAGAAAAAAAAGGCATAAAATGATTGCCAGTTGCCAGCTATTCCTTTGCAGTTATAACATGCTGGAACAAGTCCTAACAAATAGAAAGAGCAGGTCTGGCTAACTTGTCGCTTAAGTTTGATCTGACAGCCTTGGAACAGGGCATGTAAAACCAATAGAAATATATTTTCGCACATTAGACTGGATTCAGTTAGCCTTAACAATTAATCTGCATTTATGCTGTATTGTATGTAGCCAACTGGTAATTGAATTCTACTTGAATTCTACTTATAAAAACCTTTCTTGCCCCCTCTAATTGTAGAGACCTCTCGGTGACTCGGTGCTTGGTTCCTTTTGTAACTTTTATTTTTCCTATGTAATCCCTTATTTCTGATTTTTCAAAGGGTTAATGTAAGTAGATATATCTGTGATGTTGAAGGATTTCATATTTTTTATTTCTGTACAAATTATTTTGTGTACAACCTTTCATACAGTCAGATATTTTTTTTTAATTAAATTTAATTAAAGTTATTAAATTGACTTAATTACTTTTTTACGGTAATAAATCATCTTTTTAATTACAATAATATTGGCATATATACATTTTTTTTTTCTACATAATAAAAGAGCTAACACATATTATTGCATAATTTTTTCCTTATCCTCAATACTTTTGTCAGCAAAGATATGAGAAATACACAGTGATAAGTTTACAAAGCAGAAATCCTTTTTACATCGATTAACTCATGCCCTTTAACAAAGCTCCAGGCACTGTTTTTGCTATTAAAAAAAGTAGGTTATTGTATGCAAATATAAAACTGGTTCAAACTTGTATTTTTATTCATTCATGATCTGGGATGCAATAATAGTTAATACATCATTTATCATTTGCCTTATCAATGACTTCTAAAAATATATATATAAATAATACCCTAGTTTTTGCCCGTTTTATTATTTAATTCAAGACGTAACTTTTTTTCAGTGTAAGCTTTAATAGGGTTTTTATTGTGTATAAAGACTTTATACTATACTTTTAACAGTTTATTTTACAATCTCACTTTTAAATCAACTCTGTTGTTTCCTGGTCTGCATATCAAAAATAATATGGAGGAGGGGGTCTCATTCCACACTTTTTCTTCTGTTTTCGTTTCTTCTTCCCCACTGCATGTGGTCACAGATTAGGGGAGTAGGGACAAAGTGAAAGTCAACAAGTTTTCCCTATTTTTATTTTTTTATTTTTAGGTATCCAGGTTAGCTGGTGTTATGACAAAGTATGGAGTACAAAAAGGAGATAGAGTTGTCATATATATGCCTATGATCCCACAGGCTATGTATACAATGTTGGCATGTGCTAGAATTGGAGCTATACATAGTCTTATATTTGGAGGCTTTGCACCCAAGGAGTTATCAGTGCGCATTGATCATGCAAAGGTAATTCATTTTTTTTTTTTATGGTTTGACTGTTTATCCTGTAGTAATATATGGCTTGCATGTCTTTTATTAAATAATTGAACTTTGTATACTATTTATGAATATCGAGGACTAATTAGTGATCTAAAGGCAGCATGAAACTTAATGGACATGTGATAATACAGCGGTATGTGGACAATCTCTCAAATCCTACTCTTAACCAAAAAAGTTTAGACTGAGTGTTTTGACAATTGATGCATGATTTTTTATTTTTTTTTGTTTACATTCTTAAAACAACTACATATGTGTCTTGCTTCAGCCGAAGCTAATTGTAACCGCATCATTTGGCATTGAACCTGGGAGAAAAGTGGAATATGTTCCTCTAGTAGAAAAAGCATTAGAGATGGCTCAACACAAGCCAGAAAATGTTCTCATTTACAACCGTTCCAGCATGGTATGTAACAAGCTCCTTTTCGTTTCAGTACTGTTTTTCTTTTTCTCTGTTGAGCTATAAAGTATGGCAGTGTAAATATACCCTTTCAAAACAATTTTAAGGATTCTACACAATAAAAGCTTATTGGTCAGTTAAATTCTTAAATTGCTCTTTGCCTAATATTTATATAGAAATACATAGCTTTGATGTTGGGTTTCTACTATATATAATTGACTGTTTTTACAAGCTTCGGCCGACATCTTACAAGTGTGTATTGTTTAATGTTGCTGTAAAATCGTGTGAAACATCATTGCAATGTGTGATTGGGATACATGATCTGCGATGTTATAATGTCAGCAGAAATCTTTACTGTGTGCTGTGCCCAATCTTCAGAGCAATGATCTCCCTGCTTTGCCTGCATAGATCTGCATTTTTTATACTGCAGAATCTTAATGCAACTTAATTTTTAGCACTGTATTGCACAGGCAATATACATACTATAATTCAGCGTGCTATCATAAGGTCCAATAGAGATTCAAATACAAAAAGGCAGTGTCCAGAGAGATACCAAAAGTAGAACCCCTTAGATGCACTGCAATTGAAACCTGTCATACATTCAAACAGAAAAAGAGAATACAATAAAAAAAATCAGTATTTTATTATCAAAAATTCCATAAAAAAATAGCTAAATACAGAAAAGCTGCCCAGCGAAAATATTAAGATTAAGGCTCCCATCATTGTATAAACAATCAAATATCATATAAATTGAGCCACATCCAAATATAGGAACACAAGGTAATATAGAAAGTATTAGCAGAGATATAACGGACATCAATTGCGTAACCTAATCTCAGTCCGGAGGCTGTCCCTTACCATCGGCTAACAGCCTCACGGCTGTGCTTCACCCACTCCTCGGCGTGTATCTCACCCTGCTAACTACACAATCATACCCAGACCGGCTCACAGACGGAAGATGAAGCGGTGTCCTGGTGCACTCGGTACTAATACTTCTATATTAGCCTATGATGTAGCTCAATGATATTTGATTGTTTATAACTTGATGGGAGACTTTTTATCTTAATAATTTTCGCTGGGCAGGTGTTCTGTATTTAGCTAATTTTTTATGGAATTTTTGATAATTAATAAAATACTGCTTTTTTTTAAAATTGTATTCTCTTTTTCTGATTGAATGTATGACTGGTTTCAATTGCTGTGCATCTAAGGGGTCCAGCTTTTGGTGTCTCTGGACACTAACTTTTTGAACTTTATTTTTAGTACTCTTGAGAATACTATTAAATTACTCATTATTATATTGTGCAGAGAAAGTACAGTGGAGAAATGATCAAATGTAATCATTATTCTGTTAATTATATTTTTTTGTACAGGAACAAGTTCATCTAAAATCTGGGCGGAATAAAGACTGGAATGAAGAAATTGCAAAAGCTTCTCCACATGACTGTATTCCAGTGGCAGCTGACCATCCTCTGTATGTTCTCTATACTTCAGGCACAACTGGACTGCCAAAGGTGATTAAAATCAAGTAATCTGCATCTCACAAACAATCACTTTAAAATGAGGTCATTGTAGGGCAACATTAATGTATTACCTTATTTGTCCTGTTACTTTTGTAAACAGGCCTCTCTACATACACTGTTTCCCCAAAACTTGTATTTTTGGTCTACTTAAGTTGTATACACATTTTGATTCTTTATCAAACACTGCATAATAAATCATTAATAAATAAAAAAAAATGTACTTTCATAGTACCATACAAAGAAAGAAGTGTTTGAAATGTCTTTACTTTATATTCTAGGGCGTGGTAAGATCTACAGCAGGGTATGCAGTGATGCTAAACTGGACAATGTCTTCTATCTATGGCCTAAAACCTGGTGAGGTAAGATTCTTATTTTTATTTAAAAAATTTTCTTTGCTAGTAAAGATTGCAGTATATTTTACATATAATTTAACTCCCGTAATCCTGACTAATACTAGAACAATATAAGTGGTTTCTGTATTCACTGATTTGTAGTAATTCTAGCATCTTATAATGGAGGCATCAAAACTCTTGGGAAAAGTTCAGTGTATGCAACATAATCATCTCTGGAGTATAAACCAGACCTCTCCTTTAGACACCGAAAATTGTTTACATTACTTTCTGCCACTGTAATTCAATCAACCTGCTAGGATTGATCTTAATGAAAAACTCCAATATCTCATACCCTGAAACATTGTAAGTGCTGTGCTGATCTACATGTTGTCATTCTCTACTTCCACAATGCTAGAATGCTTTGGTAGATAATTATACATTTTCGTGCTTCTTTTAAAGTATTAAAATCTTTTACTTTTTTTGCATATGGGTAGAAAATGTAGAGACTTTTATGTGTTTCTTTATACCATTGCAGGTGTGGTGGGCTGCTTCAGATTTAGGCTGGGTTGTCGGTCATTCATATATTTGCTACGGACCACTTTTACATGGCAACACTTCAGTGTTGTATGAGGTATGGTATTTCTTTTGGAACAACATTATTCTTGTTGTTAAAAACAGGAGTTGCAGTCAAGTGCACATGTAAATGAGGCTCTCTACTGTTTTTCTTATGTAAACAATTGGGGCTTCTTCTTTTCTAGGATATGGTAAATCTCATATATAGCGTTTCACTAATTAACTTCAGACACAGGACCGGCATTGTTTACCCATGATCCTGTGATCATATATTGCACAATGAAGACTAATAAAATAAGTGAATGTTATATACACTATAATGTGCAATACAGTCACCAAACATACTGTTTAGATTTTTCTCAAGATATTGGTAGATTGGTGAATTTATAGAAGAGGCCAAGTATTTGATGTATAACAAATAATACAAGAGCATTAAGATTAATTGACTGTGTGAGTGGAGCCTGTGCTTTACTGCCTAATGGGGTATATCCTAATCTTCCCAGTAAGGGCTTATTCCCACAGAAATTTATTTCAGTTCACTATGAACCTTTCTTTCTGCGCAGGTTACACACAAGATGCAGCTGATATACAGTAGCAGTATGGCAGCTCTGGCAACTGTTAATGCTGGTAGTTCTCCCTCACAGTAGTTAGGAATGCAGGAATGTTGACACAGTGATTAACAGGGGACACTGTGACACTGTGACGGTGTTTGTATCGGACAACTAATAGTAGGACTCTAACAGAGGTATCTCGCACAAAAGATGAAAGAAATATATGTCACTGAGGCCAGCACTGCACCTCCGATATATAGCTCTGAAAAAAGGCGGGAAAAAACTGCACATGCTCAGTAGTGACTCAGCCTAGTGCTGACCTCACATCTGACCTCTGTCTGCAGCAGCTGTAGGAAGAGGACCAACTGTCTGGATGAAAGGGGGAGGAGACAGCGCTTTGAGTGCTTCACTCCCAACAATAGGCTGGATCCAGCCTTAAGTAAGTGCTTGAAATTAGTTACTCAGGGTTGCCGACTCTCCCGGAATATCCGGGAGACTCACGAAATTTGGGCAGGTCTCCCGGTATCCGGGGAGCACTGGCAAAGCTCCCGCAAACCCCACCAGCCATTAATTATTACTGTAATCCCTAGTGTTACTAGGGATGTGCGGGGCTTGATGATGTGATTTGCATAAATCGCGTCATTAAGCCCCACCCCCTTTCAGAAATCCATGGCTTCCCTCTGGGTTCTCCCGGAGGGAAGCTCTGAAAAGTCGGCAATCCTGTAGTTACTCCTAGGCTAAACCATGTTTATTGCAGGGGAGTCATATTTAATCTGTTTCAAACAGTATTACAGTTAATAGGTGATGTTTCCTATCCCAAGTCTAAATAACAGTGTGATAGTAAAGCTGGTCAGTATCTGTGTGCAGTAAGCAATTCAAAGATATATCCCTGCATGCAAAGAATACAACTAACTTGACTCCCCCTGAAATCAACATGGTTTAGCCCAGTAGTAACTCATTTCAAGCACTTAAGTCTGAATCCAGCCCAATGTCTGCTAGTTAGGATTGCACAGTGACCCAATGGCGAGATTCCGCTCGCATCCCCTATTATATCTAGAACCAGTCCAATGTTATTCCAAGGTATGTTGATATGTTCCAAACATGGATCTTCTCTATAAAATGTCAGCGTTATCACATTACCGGATAAACTTTTATAAAAACCAATTTCAATTTTTAATATTCTAAAACATGGTTACTCGATGTACAAACCTTATTCAAGAGCATAGCATACTTCATGTTCTGAGTTTTGTCTTCAATTGTTTTAGAAACTACTATGACTGCTCTGTATTTTTAATGCCCTTAAAGTCTAATCTAGCATTTTGAAATTGTATCGCATGATGATATTCTGTCTACAGTGCAATTCTCCAAATGTGTTATGTTATGTCTCTAGCTACCACTAGTAAAATATACTAATCTCTGATATTGTTTTTCACTTGACTTAAGAGGATTCTAATCAATAATTTTTGTTTTGGGTTAATCACCTGCTGCTATGACATTAAACAAGAATACTTCCTGTAGATAAAAGCTAGGTATAATGTTCACTGTTGCCATGGAAACATTATGTATTGCTGCCCTTCATCCTCTAAGTCTAGTCCGTTTTATTATTTCATTAACAAAGTCTATTTTCAGAGCCTTGAATTGTATGTCAATATCAGCGCCAATATTTTTTAAATGCAAAAGAAATGGTTACTTATATGTAACAATGCGGTATAGAGAAGTGCTTTCCCTTAAGCCGTAGAACTAAAAATGTTATATAAAGTTGGGGAAAAAAATACAAAATTACATGATGGATATTAAAAACAGGTATTATATAGGCAAATTTGGCAAGCCATTTTTCCTTCTCTTCTTTCCTCTTTCTCAACCATAGACAACTTGTGATTCTCCATGTGCTATGAAAATACAGGTATATGGGCTCTATTTACGAAGAATGCCTGAACGTAGCTCAGGCAAGTTCGAATTCGCTCTCCGAACTTCTGAGCTACTGTCACGTTCAAGGGGGGTTTGGGATCTGTCCCGGGTGTCAGAGATAGATACGATGGAGATGGCTTGAATTGGAAGTGAGCGGGTTTAATAAAGGACGGGGGCATACAGGAAATGAACAAAATAACAGTCTATGAATCAGGAGGTGCAAGGGAACCAAGGGGATTGGATGTGCACTGGAATAAAACAAAGTCCGTGAACAGGGGTGCCTTCTATGCAAAGAATACAATTAACTTGACTCCCCCTGCAATCAACATGGTTTAGCCCAGGAGTAACTAATTTCAAGCACCTCAGTCTGGATCCAGACCGTATTCCCTTAAAAAATGGACAATATTTTGGCTACAAGAGAGAAAAGTAAGGTGCCAGAGAGATGTTGTGACAGGAGACTAATAGGGACATTTTTCCTGAGCCCAAGGTTCACCCAATTAGAGGTGGTTAATAATAATACTAATTTCACCTCACAGGAGGAGCTTCACCGCTGAAGGTTACCCTATATTACACTATTGAAATTAGGAAGTCCACAGTACACCTTTGTTTGAATTGAGCTCGTGGACATATACACAGGAATAAGAGCAGATGAGACTTTTTGCTGTTTTCTTTTTATGGTATAATACACAGTCTTACAGTCCTGGTTAATTTAAATGTTGAAGAGCTAGTAATTGAAGTACATGTCTATTAGTTGCAGCCACACCAATGGAATGTATCTTCCCTCTCTTGGGACTTCGGTTAACAGCATTCGCTTCTCTTCCTCCTCTCACATCTGTACCAACTTACAATGATATAATAAAGACTCCACTGAGCTCCAAGTACTGTTCAGTGCCTTTACAATGGCATGTGTGCTCTTTCCAATCTTTATACTTAAACCATGCTGCAAGAACTCACAGAATACACATGATATATTTTTGCAAAGTAAATGACAACCAGTTTAGACAGTGTGATATTTTGTGTGACATTTATAGTAACATTTAACATTTGACATTTAACAAAAGTGGAAAAATCCATTGTTTAATGTAATAGATGATCATTTTGCCTGTGAACTCTTACTACAATATGGTGTTTCTTAAACACAATAAATTTTCTCCAGGGTAAACCAGTGGGAACACCAGATGCATCTGCATATTTCCGTGTATTATCAGAGCACAAAGTAGCAGCCATGTTTACTGCGCCAACTGCAATTAGAGCTATACGCCAGCAAGATCCTGAGGCTGCCTTAGGAAAGAAGTACCCTTTAACCAAGTAAGTTTAGTTGCTGTTTTCCTTTCAATGTAAAAACTTTGTCTACGTATAATGTAAAATCAGTATTTCCTTTTCCTTAATGGAGTAAAGGAAACCACATTACCAGGTAATAATCTGCAGTTTCCTCTACCTCACATGTTAGTGCTATTTGTGGGTTAAACGCCTCCTTTGAGCTAGGGACAGGAACAAAGAAGAGACCAGTGTTATATAAGGAACACCCCCCCTAACATCCTGTGTCTTTGGAGATAGAGAGGTGTAGTGTTTGAGCAGACTGGCTTACTTTTTTTTAGCGTTGTTCCAGGCCCCAGTACGCAGTTGCGGCATCTGTAGTCTCTCCCGCGCCAGTGCCAAGGTAGTTAGGCAGGGAGAGGAGGTGGAAGGGCTGGCTTCAGGATGTGCCTGTAGCGCATGGTTTCCAAATGCCCGTCCCTGTTCCACCGGGGGCAGCCAGGAACTGCGTCAACTGCGTAATAAAACTGGATTTTATGCAATTTGTTTCCGCACCGTTATGAATGAGATGTGGTCTCAACATAGAAATCCGGGTAAGCCTAGATTTTATTTTTATTTTTGGCTAAGTCTGTCTTGTTTTTTAAGGTAGTTAGTTGGTTAGCTCTGTTTGCTCTGTATTGTATGTCTGAAGCAAGCAAGGACCCTGTGGAACTTAAGTCCAAATTTGAAATAATTGCATTCGGCCAGGTGTACTCTTAGTGCAACCTGAAGATGCTGCCGTAATGTCTTGAATTGAGTGCACTTACAAAGAAAAACAGCCATCAGCACAAATATTGGAGTTGATATAATTAATTGGTGTTAGCCGACACTTTTCCTTTTTTTCTAAAGACAGTCTAAAAAAGATGTCACGCAAAAGGTCAATATCTAGAATTAACGATGTTTCAGAAGGTTCAGCTTCAGAACATTCTATTGTGTTTTCGGATTATTCAGTTTACTCTGATCAAGAATTTATCTCAAACTGAAGCAATTTTCAATCCATATTTGGTAGACAACACACTTAAAAAAGGAATAGAGTTTTTACATTATCCAAGGGGCTTAAGGATTTTGATGCTTGTTGAACAGAAGCACCTAGATAAGCATGTAGCGGTTACTGGCAGAATGCGTAAATTGTATCCCTTTCCATTGGAGGAAGTCAAGAAGTGGGATAAGGCCTCTAAGGTGGATGCAGCAGTTGCTAGGCTTTCTAAAAGAACAACGCTGCCTTTGGAAGATGTTTCGGCGTCTAAGGACTCCATGGAAAAAAAAATGGAAGTCAGATTGAAAAAGCTTTCTATTGCGGGAGCAGCTTTTAAAATCGGCAGCGGCGACTGCGGTAATGGCCAGAGTTCTGAGACGTTGGTCAAATAACTTTGTGGATGGTATTAAGAGGTGTTCTTTTGAAACAAGGTGGTTCTATAGCATCAGTCTCATGAAGGGCTTTATGGCTGAAACCTTGGATGGCCCATACTGCACTCCAAAGATAAGTTAATTTTGCCCTTTCAAGAAGAATATCTTTTCAGTCAAAAACTTGGATCATTCACCAATCACACCAGTCAACATACTTATTTCCGCCAACGT
Organism: Limnodynastes dumerilii; assembly: GCA_011038615.1. Lineage (NCBI taxonomy): Eukaryota > Metazoa > Chordata > Amphibia > Anura > Limnodynastidae > Limnodynastes > Limnodynastes dumerilii. The sequence goes on from WWET01005759.1 coordinate 57,656, forward strand.
TGCATGACAGTTAACTAGTTAGAACACTACATGCTGGTGATCTGATGTTAGATGTATTCTTGTGCTATATTACAATATCCTTGTTAATATTAACCTTTTAACTAGAAAGGTACTGAAAACATGTTTCTTTCCAGCAGTGGAGTACCTTTAACATACCGCACACTGCTTGGTTTACAGACTCATATATTAGTCTTAGAAGGACTTAAAAAAGTCTTAGACTAGTTTTTTGCAGTTATGCAATCTCCATCTTTGTGTTGGGGATTAAGGAAGCTAAAACAAATGTGATGACACAAAGTCATGGCGAAGGAAACATTTTCTAAATAAAGCATCGTATTTGTTAGTTTACTTAAGTACAGAGAGAGGATTTTTCACCACTAATGATCTGGGACACAACAATGCTATGAGCTTGCTCGCAGCAGCATTTTGTAAATGCTATGACAAAAACTGTACAATGATTCATCGTTATCACTGATGCACCACAGTGTTAGTCATAATATGAAGGGATTGTTGGACACACTCAAAAAAAAAAAAAAATACCCCTTGATTAACTACAGTGCTTCATGCGATGTCTCTTTTATTTTAAAGCAAAATGACATGTGCACGAAGGGCCTGATCCAGAGTAACCCTGTTGTGCTGAGCGTATTAACGCTCAGCGTAACAGCGTTACACTCCCTCTGCTAGATTGTAATTACTCTCGGTTATGCCGGCTAAAGGCTACGCTAAGTTCAGCCAGTGTAACTCTGTGTAACTACCTCCCAGCCTCATTACCCTCTCCCCCCCCCACACACCTGCACTAACTTCAGCGTTTTAATGCCCCTCCAGCGTTACTTCGCTGAGGCTACGGACGCCTGATCCACGTTTGGACGTTTCTGTGGCTACGCCTGACAACATCTGCCGATTTTCAGCCGATCTTATGCTGCTGGCCGGCATATTAACGCCGGCCAGCGTAGTTCTGGATTGGAGCCAATATCACTTGGGATAACTACAGTGTTCTGGTGTCAAGATGCAAAATAGTTAAAGGGCAATCAGAATTACTTTCCACTTTCTGTATTTTAGTTTATTTTCTCGATTAGACAGTTGAAGCTGATGTGCATTTGTATATTCTTTAATTTGCATACATTCTGTATATTCATATAAGTTATGAATACCAGAATATAGATTAGATAAGAATAGGATTCCTTATTCGGGTTTTAAAAATGTGGTACTTGCATCACGTCCTTTGCTTTGTTGTAAAATTGATTCTAAGATTTTATATGGTTGTTTTATTTATTCTAAAGCATAAAATTGTATTTGTCCTATCTGATTAATGAGTTAAATGCTACTAAAAAGACACTCTCACAGTCAATGGTCATTGCTCCAGATCCACTGCACCTAGCAATATGTGACTCTCAAATGATATAAACCTAGTTTGAGTAATTTTTTTTCTTTTCGTTATTAGTTTCCGTACTTTATTTGTTGCTGGCGAACGTTGCGATGTGGAAACATTAGAATGGTCAAAAGAAACATTTAAAGTTCCAGTGCTGGATCACTGGTGGCAGACTGGTAATTACATGTGTAATATATTTCTATTATTATTAATAATGACACAACTGAAGCATGAAGTATATTAAACACATAGGTTGAACTGTAGGATCCTTACTTTAATTTTATACTCCGTTTTTCTTAACCTAAAAACCTCTAAAGATTTTTAGAGACCTTAACCGATGTTATGTTTAACCCTGTTTGGCTTTCTGTAGTACGTTTACCCAACCAAAGTGGGGTGCTGCCTCCACAGTTAGGTTTACTAAAAAAAAAAGGGAAAGATGAAGGGAACAGGAAAGAAGTCTTTACTGCACTATCTTTTAGGTGCAATATGTTTTTGTTTATTTACATTTTTATTTATGTGCTGGCGCATAGTGTTCTATAATGTCTGTTTGAAGCGCCAGACCTTTTTTGTTCCTTGTAGTTACATAGTGGTCACTTTGGTCCTTGGCTGCACCTCTATATTTATATATATACACGTGCACACATTTAATTTGTTGAATCAAAAGCGCAGCCAGTTTTTTTTGCTACGGTTTATTTACATTCTGTCAGGTGTTTTGATTTATGTATCTACATGTAGAGACCACATGTTCATCAACAGTTTGATGCAAAAGTCTTCAAAAAATGTTTTTCCTTGCATGCAAAAGAACTAAAAGTACAAGTGAGGACTACCTAAGCTAGAAGGAGCTTAAACTCCCTGATTGGGGCAGAGCAAAGGGGAAACCGATTGGCCCACAGGGTATGACAAATAGGGGAAGACCTGTAATTTTCCCATAGTAGTTTTCAGTCTTCGCATTTGCCCACCCTCCCTCCCTCATGGATGGTTTTGGCGGCCGCAGCTATCAAATACAGTAATCTGTTTTGAGCCAAAGTGGCGCCCTTTGTGAACCATTTTCAGGAAGGCTGCATAGTTGGGTGGTCGCTAAGTTTTGTCTGATGTGGGCAAGCATGGTCTTTGGTCCAGGCAGAGTCTTGTCATATTTCGTATGTTTCTCTGTTATTGCTTGCTTTTGCTTATGCTCCCATCAATATTTAAACGTAGTAATAATTAGATAAGTCAACCCAATCCCACTTATAATTGAAATTAATAAAATTCCAAATATCTTTTTGTAACCACTTAATTCTGTGTCGCACCCATTTATTTCAAGGTTTATGTTAAGTAAAGGTTACTTTAAGTTGATGACATCAATCATGGGAAGTTTATTAATTAGCCCCTCATTTTGCAAAATGGTTTAGCTGTATACATGCATCAGATTTGCTCTTACTTTCAAACGCTGGATCAGCCCCATTGTGCAAATGTGTTAAATCTGTTAAAAATTATACCACTCAGTTTACAAATACTAGCTAACTTTTTTTGGAAATGAGAACCTACATGTTCTCATTGGTACATGTTGAGGATTACATTACCAAAAATAATAAGGTATCACGGGAACTGTAACCAATACTGGAATTACATATACTCAGTGTATATTTTAATATGGATCTCAACCATAGTGTTAAATATATAGATCAAGCTTTAAAACAATGCATATGTTGAGTATATATTTATAACTACACACAATGTATAATTAAGTATACATTTGTATTTTTAATACCTTTTAATGAGCAAACTATATTGTATTTATTAATATTTCAAATTTAGCATTTGTAATGCTATTTGGTGTTAAATCTCATTGTCACCATCATGCTTCAGATGAGTAAACCCCCACAGGGGACTATAATATATAAAATATACCAAAAATGTTGAAATAAATTGGTCAATTGTAAAGTATTATACTTGTAAAGTTGTATAATAATAATGTTGTCTACTTTTATCTGGAGCAATAATTTTAATCTCAAAAATGTATTTGTCATATCTGCAGTCATATAGTTTTCTTTATCTGGTAGAGACAGGTTACATATCTCTTGTAGTCACACCACTCTCCCTGATCCTTACTTATCTCCTGTCCATGGCTAAGTGCAGGAAATAAATTATCTGTATGTGAAATCACAGAGAGCTGGTGATATAAAATGGAGATTGTTGCAGTGTGTGCTTCTCACAGCTCTAATTCACTAAGCTATTAAATTGACTAACACTATACGTGTTATAAACAAAGTATTGCTTTTATTATTCTCTTTTCAGAAACTGGATCTCCTATAACAGCAACTTGTATTGGACTTGGAAATTCCTTGACTCCTCCAGCAGGACAAGCAGGAAAGCCTGTTCCAGGATATAATGGTGAGCTAGGCCAGAAAAACCATTCAAATAACTGCTTTTGTTTTATGTTAATTCTTGAAAACTAAACTTTTACTTAGTGGTTGAAGAATGGAGATCTGAAGACGGGTCCTGGCCTATGCTGTTACCTCAATATAAGAGCAATACCCCACACTACCCTATCTATTATAGCAAAAACCCTTACCAGGGTGCACATTACAGCTTTACAGTTAAGAAATTACAGTGATGCCACACACCACAGCAATAACACATGACTGAAATATTCCCAGCACACTTATTACAGCAATCAGGGCCGCCATCAGGAGGGAACTGCCTGGATTTTTGTCCCGAACCCGAAGAGAGAAGGTGCCCACCAATACCCACCTTAGTTCTCCAGCAGCAGAAATCATGATATCCTACTGCAGATACTTACTACCAGGCTGCACATTGGCTGCAATACAACAGTATTCCTTCCACCTTCAGGCAGTTCCCTACAGACACCCTCCTATCACACATATTACAGTCATGCTCCATGCAGGTCATTCATATCTATATACTTTGTGCCCTATTACACTCACATCAGTTTAGCCTCATTGCATATTATATCCAACAATCACACCACTCTCCCCACATAATATAATGCACAGCCGCAGTTATAACACTGGCCCGGATTCACACTAAAGGACGTATAACATATACGTCCGTAGCTTACTGTTTTTTGCTACTGCGCATGTGTAGTAAGTTTCGTTACGTAGATTGCGTATATGCGCCTAGATCTTAGATGCAGCATTAAAAGTGCAGACTGTTTACCCCCTATACCCAAGGCCTGATGTAGCTGATGCAAATCCAAGCACGTTTTAATAATTCTAAATAAACCACTGTAATGGAGCCCCATAGTAGGGTTTAATATGGTTTAATATGTGCAATATGCTGCTATGCAATATGGGTATATTGAGGCATATTAATCTCTAATATGAGGACATAGGAGGTACTATTATTAAAAGATTAAGATTAGGTGCTGGAATCCCTGGTTTCAAGTAGGCACCAGGGACTGGTGACCAATAATAAACATTATATATTATTATAATACATTTACTTTTATATGACCTTTACACCTGGTATTTAGTGCACCATAAATTGGTCTAACTTTCCTCTTCCTTGTGTCATTGTTACAAGGTTCAGTTACTAGCGTGGTCACTTGCCACCATAAGAGTTCCAGATCCCATAATACCCCTTGCCTTTCTCCCCATAGATTAGGTGCTGGAATCCCTGGTTTCAAGTAGGCACCAGGGACTGGTGACCAATAATAAACATTATATATTATTATAATAACTATCATTGTTTTATTGATCAATTTTATGTGCACACTCTCATAGTTCAATTACATTTACTTTTATATGACCTTTACACCTGGCATTTAGTGCACCATAAATTGGTCCAACTTTCCTCTTCCTTGTGTCATTGTTACAAGGTTCAGTTACTAGCATGGTCACTTGCCACCATAAGAGTTCCAGATCCCATAATACCCCTTGCCTTTCTCCCCATCTCTCCCACCCCCCCATGCTAGTCATCAACTCCATATCTACTCAACCATTTCTATGCAATGGGGTCTATTTACAAACTTAATTTTCATGTGATAATGCCCATTTTCATGTGATAATGGGCATTATGGTATGAAAATGAAGGTTTTTATATTTACAAACAAAGGATTGCCATGGAAAAAGCTGTTTCCATGGTGATCCATTTAAACATTTGGCTGGCCCATTCTTTTCAGAGCAAACGGTGTTTGCTAATATTTAAACGCTGGAGCGGCAAATGTTTTTGTTTTTTTTGTTATTAAATTTTTTTATTAAAATAAATAAATCTAAAATATTATAGTTAATAAAATGAAGTAAAAAGCAAAACTTATCTGTCCAGGAGACACATCCGACTCAATGTCAGATTTCAATGTCCCGATATGAAGACATTGAGCATGTGCAGTGTTTTTTCATACTGGGAATTGAAATTTTCAAAGTCCCGCAATGAAGTCTCTGCGCATGTGCAGGACTTCATATGAAGTATGAATGACGTGTCCTGCGATGAGCCCAGAGATCATCACGGGACCTCGCAGGGCAGGTAAGTTTTAGTAAATTTTATGACCGAAGCTGCCAGACTCGCTGTGAGCCTGGAACAGTCTTGTTCATTAAAAAAAGCTCTATGTAAAGCCCATCTTCACTTACCTTCTTATCCTCTTCTGTTCCTGGCACTCATTGTCATACAGGCTCTGAAGGTTCTGCTGTCTCTATCACAGCAGTTCCAGACAGGCTCATGCAGACACATTTGCAGGTGCCAGGAGCATATAAGAAGCATAACTCCCAAAATCATGAGTCTGGAAGGGGAGGAGCTTATGCTAAATGGGCGTGTCTTGGGGGGAAGTAACAGTATGCATACAGCACTGCTCTCACTGTTATGAGACTGATATAATCACTTTTCCCTCCATCATTAAGAGGAGTTCCTGTTTGTCTGCCAGGCATAGGCATTACTAATCACTTTGAACAGCAATTGGGGATTGTTAACTTAACTTGGAATGCCTCAGCCCCATGCAAAGTTTTAGCTGTGGTTTGACAATGCCAAACTGGTATTCAGATTACAACCTTATGCATCTAAGAAGCAGCTCATGCTCTGTAAAGACCCCATGCTGTTATAATCAACGTTTCATATATAATGATTTACTATATTTCATAGCACAAACCTACAACAGTGTAGCAGTAAGGCAGAATACACCATAGGCCTAAAGACAATACATTTCTATGCCAACATAATAATGTCTATACAAGTATTACTCAACCTTGAATCACCATTCTTGTAGGTTCACAAATACAGAGTAAAATAAAAATTTGTATTTAAAAAAAAAAAAGCTTTCAAAAGTAAACTATATACATTGCTTTCCCATTTCTACTTTGAGTTCTTTTCTATACCAGGAGAGCAGTGAGTCGTGTCTGACTCTTATCTGTGAACGTTTCAGTCTCTTTCATGCAGTATTTGTTCCTAGGGAAGCTTTAAAAAGTGTTGAACACATACAGAAGGTGCCGTTCACATCTTTGAAGTCATTTGATATGCACAATGGCTTTTATTTGCCGAGATAATCTGAAAGCTGTGAATCACACATTTCGAGCGTGAAAGTGAACTGTAATGTCAAGTTTCTTAAAATGTAATTTATATTATTTTAGATCAGACAAGGTTGAATCCTTTCTGACATATTCAGTACAGACTTAACTTAAAATGAAAGAGCCACACTGAAAATGACTTGTCAACATTTGTTAATCTGTGGCTCCGTGTATGTATATTAAGCTACAACATTTGCAGTATTATAACAATAAGGTTTAATAGCAGCTAGGGAGCAATATATTAAATGTCGTTTGCAGAGCCATCCTCAAAATGAGATTCTATCTAAGGAGCTGGTGACATATTTCAGATATAATGATTTGCTTTGAAATTTCTTTGGGGTGTGCATGAATCTTTCCAATCACTGGATGCTTAGGTAGAAATAATGCTAATTCATAGTGCTATGATAATTTAAATTCATAACTGCAGTGAACCTTGAAGAGTGTAGATTTTGTTATTTGAGTCCGAGTTGCCATAAATTTCTTATAAATTCTTTCAGATGGAGCTGCTAGAAGGACAACACTGGGTTAGAGAGACTGTGTGGCAGCATGGGAGACTTCTCTATATCTATCTATCTATCTATATAT
>WWET01005760.1:16293-27057 GCA_011038615.1 Limnodynastes dumerilii
GAAAGAGACCGGTGGATTGATTTTGACAGGTGATTACCAAGAAAAGTTTCTAGACATCCAGGAGTAAGACTATAATTGAATCAAAGTGGATGCAGAGATTTACCTGACAGACCACCTATCAATACAGGGAAATTGTGAATGCAGAGTGACATTTGTATTATTTGGTACACCTTGACATACTGCACACGGGTCGTGTCTGTGTTGCATAAGCCTTCTATGACACAATATAGAAGTAAAGGGATCATCTCTATTTCACTTAAGGGATGAACAGAAAAAAACTTAGTTGTGTTAGGGCAGAAACATTACTACAAAATGTGCTAAACATGCATACATTTTAGTGTGTGTGTGTGTGTGTGTGTGTGTATTCCCTCTAAAAACATAGTTTGAATATTTTATGCATGTTTAACATACCAATTCAAATTTTTTTATATTGTTTTTTTTACATACCTTGTGCACATATGGCCGAACCAAGTCATCAAGTTTGTATAAAATTCTATCAATAACTTTAACAAGTAAATGTCTCTCCTGGTCTTCGAGAGTGGGGGACATTAAGAGGGGCAGGATTTGATTGAACAACGGTCCAGCTCCAAACTCACGGGCTTTGTCGGTAATTTGCCTTAAAGCCGCCTAGAAAAAAATTGAAAAGTTAAAAGCAGAACAAATAAACTCCACCCAGGCCTACTATGTAACTGCAATAAGGGCAAGAAAAATACATACCTTCCTCATTGGAGGGGTACCATTCTTTATTTTCAGCAGTAATTTCATGATTTTTCTTTCTTTCTGTTCTTCTGGACTAAGCGTGGATTCATCAACGTCAACCTGAAATCAAAGAAAATACACTTTAAATAAATGAAATGCCAAAGTCATTCCATAACAGGATCGCAAGTGTATCTGCTTCATATTTAGAATAAAGAAGTTCCTTTTCCTATCAACTGCAAGACATACTACACATTTAGAATTACTAGTTTATTAACCTGGTACTAAGGCTTACTAGACTTTGGAAGTGAACCCAAGTACTGAAGACGCAGGAAGCACATCCATTGTGAAACGAAGTTTTTCAGGAACCTGTACTTGCCAAATTTAAAGTTAATTTTTATTTATCACAAGCTCCGCTAATTTATAAGTAGTTAGGTTGGTGGTGAGGATTTAGGCCAATGTCTAAAGCATAGGAAATCTCAAACTACAATTCTAAGAATTTTCCTCTGGTTAAAGATTAAGAAATGAACTGAAGTAATTACAAACTGTTGTGAAATTATAACATAACTTATATTTTCAGTGTTGTGATAAGTGTCCCATGAATTAAGAGATTTTGATGCAGAGAAATAGTTTGATCCTAGTATATAAGTATAATAATAATAATAATAATAATAATAAATAATATAGTATAATTTGTATTATAGCTAGCATTATTAAGCTACACTACACAATCAGTTCATCATAAGATTGCAGGGCCAAGAGACAGATAAATATAACTTACCAACAGTTTATCAAAGTATTGAATATCATCTGGTTTAAGGAATGGCAGATTTCCAGAAGGCTGATCACTGACACTTTTCATGGTTCTATCTTCAGGAGGCATATGAAAACCAGTCAAACCTCCCAAAGGAGTTGGTGTCGCATTCAGTTTGCGGGCAGGGGTGCGTATAGGTACATATCCAGCGGGAGGGGGAAGAACCTGCAATTGGAACATGGGGAATTAACATTACAGAAAACTATTTTTCTCCCCCCAAAAAGAGAAAATCTATTTTGCAAAAAATTATATACATAAATAAATAAACCCTCTCCCAAAAACTTAAACTTCATGAATTATTTTTTTTTATACATATTTTTAACGCAACCAGACTTTGCTGGGTACACTACACTTTCTCACAATCCAATTTCTTTAACGATTCATATATCCCCCCCCTCCCCAGAATTTGTTATTTACATATTTAGCAGTGATTTTAAAGGTGCATTTTCTACATATGCCACTTTGCCCGCAAGATATTTTCATTATGGGCTGGATCCAGAACAACGTTCATCACCCATAATGTGTCCGTCAGATGTCGAAAATAGCTACTGCACATGCGTAGTAACTAAATGATGTAATCTACGTATCGTTTCGTTACGTAGATTACTACGCATGCGCAGTAGCTATTTTCAGCATCTGACAGACATATTATGGGCAATGGATGTTGTTCTGGATCCAGCCCTATGTTCTTAGCCATTTGGTATTGTACCTCCATACAACCTTAGTCAGCTATTCCGCGTACCACATGACTAGTCCCACTGGTTGAGAACCCCTAAGCTAAAAGATTGTTTATACATTGTATAAATCCAAAACATTCCAGTCCAGTCCCTGAGTCTTACAAGGGTCCATGACAATACCTGAGCATCCCTAGATCAGTCACCAATGTTACACTACAGAACAGTGTATGCTGTAAAATACATATCAGAACTGAACAAAATAAAGGGGAAAATAATTAAACCTAAAAGGCCATTGCTGTAGTCATTAAAATTAAGTCTGGATGCTTAGAACAGAGTAGCAGCAAAAGATGCAAGAAAGAACTTCTGATCAAAATTGTTTGCAAAAAATGGTCACTGAATGATTGTTCACTTCTGAATTTCTTATATCTATGTCAATTAGATAATGTACATTCTACTGGCTCTTCAATATGAAAACACTGGATACTAGCTAAATATGAATGTTCTCAGTAGGGCAAAGTGGAACACAATATTTAATATGTGAATTGCTAAATGCAGCCACTGCATTATATTGGTTACTTTTTTAATAGAACTGTTTCCACAGGTGTTTGAGTTTGAGTTTATCTTTAAGATAACCAATATCATGTTGCCATTTTTACAAACCACTGGTTTACTTCACAATATCTATTTCTAGATATTAGTTACCTTATAACCCTCTGGAAACATGGCATCCAACTCTTCATCCGATAGTGGGCGATTTCTTTCATCAATCTCACGCTCCCATCTCCATGCCTGAAGCTGTTCAGGGGTCATACTCATTATGTGTCCTACAAAACACAATTTTGTAAGTAATTTTCACTTGGACATAAAGGAAGAAACAGTGTACATACCTATCAACTCATTATCTTCAGACTTTTCATTCAGCTTAGTAAACACAATGAATACTGCCTCGTTTTAAAATGAGAATAGTAAAGGTTTTAATTCACAATCTGACTTCTTGCCAAATTGTTGTAGTGATTATAAGCCTTGACCTGCTTAAACAATGCCCCTGTACATAGCGTTCTCTATTTTACTGTGGATTGTTCAGAGCTGTTCCCGTAAACCTTTGCTACAATGATATGCACAATATAAAGGTGGCACTATGCAGAAAGATGAATAGGAATCATTGCAGTTAAGATCATGTGTCTTTACACACTGAAATTTTCTCCAGTCATAAGGATAAGGATGTCACTGAATGGAAAAAAAAAAAAGGATCACTTAAAAGAATACCACAAAGTGATGCGGTTCCAGATGATTTTAAAGCATCGTGAGACATCACATACTGGTAAAATGTCAGACCAATCTGGCCATTAGTGTGATCTGCACAATAATCATCAGTTAACTCTCCTGTGTACCCAGCTATATACAATATTCAGTCTCATGTCCACCACTGGAGTCATTCCACATTTGACCCTAGACTTAGTCACAAATCTAGACTAGAAGGAAGCACTTATTACGTTAAGGTAAACACTCTAATATCACTGATTGCTGCTCTGCTCAAAAGTTAGGGTGCAGTTGGTAATGCAGTTATACACAAGTCTGGGGTTCTGCCCAGTCAGTGTTGATCTCTGTAACGGAGGTCTCTCCTGGTTTTTCACAGTCCCTATTTTGGCTGCCATACTCCACTCTCCTTTTTCTCCTTTGGGGCACAAAAACCCAAAGGCTCAATATTTCCTTAATGGCATTACATCAGAATCTACCGAGGAGGAAAGGGATCTAGGAGTTATTATTTCCAGTGACTTAAAGTTAGCCAAGCAATGTAACAAAGCAATGAGAATGGCAAGTCAGATGCTTGGTTGCACAGGGAGAGGAATTAGTAGCAGAAAGAGGGAAGTAGTGATGCCCCTTTATAAATAATTAGTACGCCCTCACCTAGAATACTGTGTTCAGTTCTGGAGGAAATACATTAGAGACGGTGCAAAGAACAGCAACTAAAATGGTCCATGGCCTGTGTAACAAATCATACCAAGAAAGGCTAGAGGAACTAAACATATATAGCTTGGAGCAGATAAGAGAGAGGGGGGATATGATAGCAACTTTCAAATACATTAAAGGTTGTGACCAGCTAGAGGATAGTAGCATTTTTCAAAAGGAAAAGGTGTAATAGAACACAAGGGCATTAATATAAACTGGAGGGTGGTAGATTGAGGAAATGTGCGGAAAAATTACTTCACTGAAAGGGTGATAGATAAGTGGAACAGCCTCCCATCTGAGGTGGTTGAGGCCAATACAGTAGAACAGTTTAAAAGTGTTTGGGATAAATATAAGGATATCCTAAATTGTAAACTAAATTGAGGGTAAATAGGGATCAGTATAGTTTTGAACAAATAAATGGGCAGACTAGATAGGCCATGTGGCTCTTAACTGCCATCACTTTCTATGTTTCTATGTACTTCAGGGTGACCATCAGGGGCATTATCTGTCCAGACAATGCTCATATTACCCACTTCTGCTACATTAGACTAATAATCAGGGGCACCATGTCACTGCTTTCTGACATGTAACAGTGGCACGGTCAAAATAACCGATCCACTTACCCTCTATCTGTCCTACTGGCTGGCACAAACCGCAGCCCTGACCACCAGGGATGCGGCAAGCTGCATAAATTTAACCCTTGCTAGTTATAGTCCTTTGAAGCAATGTCCTTGATTAATACACAATTAGTAGTATATAAAATGGTTTCATTCAGTAGCTGTTGTGACTCTGGATGGTAGAGCATTCTACCACAAGCACATAATGAAAAGATGAAATATCTTCCTAACAGAAACAGCAGCTTGTTAGAGATAGACAGACTTCTGGTTATCACACCTTCCACTCCACCCCTTTCCAGATCAAGCTACTATATGAATTATACACGTTTCATCCACTAGTATAATAATATTGCTAAAGGTTAAGTTACAAGCAATGCTAGAGGTTGCTACATCCATACAGCCCTGCCTGTTTACTTCATTTACCACTATATTCTACTGTAATATACACCAGTAACTCCATCAGAATTTAGTCCGCTCCATACCTGGTGTAGGGGTTGCCATATTCATTGCAGGTGTTCCAATTGGGGTTTTTCCTGGTGTCAAAACTGGAGTGCTGCCTCCCATCTGACTAGCTGGAGTTTCATCCCAACGGGACTTTCGTTTGCTCGCTCCTGGAGTAGGTGTTTCCCCAATCGATTCACCGCCACGATCTGTACGTGGAGTCTCAGCCCAACCACTTCCATGACCCGGAGTATCTGAGGATTTAAAAAGAAAAACGAATTTTATTTTCTTCAAAACCAAAATTGGACGATACACAATAATTTATTCCTGAGCTGATGCTGCATGCAGTCACACTATTATACTACAGTATTTTCATTTAAAGCAAATCTTTAAGGGGCACAAAAGTTATTTGATAAAAATCAAAACTGCACATAAAATCCCCTTATATGAGTGCTATAGCTATTACTGTAAGGCCCTACTGCCTTACCTCGTTCTGTTTTGGGTGTTTCATCCCATCTATTTTTACGTGCGCTAGAAGTTGCACCTCCATGACCTGGAGTTGCATGACCAGGAGTATCACCACGGCCAGGTGTAGCAGCACCAGCAGGAGTATGGCTAGGAGTAGGGTCCCAAATTTTTGACCCTGGAGTGGCTCCAGGAGTTTCATTCCCCTTTGTACGACCAGGTGTTTCATCCCATCTTAATGAAGGAGTATGCCCAGGTGTCTTCCAAAGGGGGAAAAAAAAAAAATAGATTAGATTGCATAAAATACTTTAAAAGTATTTATAGAAATTACGACAGACTGAATGTTACTATGAAACTGTGCATGTACATGATAATAAGTTTTAGTGCTGCATGTCTTAACTGTTATGCACAATGAAGGCAACAATAACAAAATAATAATAATATTATTATTATCTTTTATGTATAAGGCACCACACAGTATCTGCAGCACCGTACAAAGGCAATAGTTACATATACAGCCCAATTAGCAGACAGGGTACAAAATCAAGTATCAGGAAAGGCTTTCTCTTGGTTATCTATAGGGCTACAATATTGCAATACACAAAATCTAGTAATGGTTAAAGTACAACGACCTCGGCTTGATCCCAGCTTGACATTTTTTTGGGTGTTGATCCTGGCGTTTGGTCCGCAGTCTGATCCCATCGTCGTTTGCGCTTTGAAGGTGGCTGTGAAGCGGCTGAAGCAGAGGACCCATTAACCACTTTTAAATCACCCGATTTTGCTTTCTCTGCTAGCTGTTGATGGACTTCTCGCTATGAAAGTAAAAAAATTTATATAAAAAAAAAAATAGGCAAAAGTCAAATTTTAGAAATAAATTAATTCTATTTTTTTAAACCAAATTAGACAGTTATATCACATCTGCAAAACTTACATGTTCCTTTATTAAATGCTTCTCTCGCATGACATCTGTATATGTACGAGCATTTGTCTTAGGGTCTGGAGTCTTGCCTCCTACAAAAAAAAAAAAGAAAGCAGCAAAAAATAAAAATTAATGTGTATATTTAAAATTACTTCCAACCCAATACTTCTAGTCAATACTAAACATTTAGTTTAAGTATATTTAAAATTAAACTGAATTAAGTGTTACAATTTATTTTTGCGATGTAACCTGTTAGAATACAAACTACAGTTTGAAACAAATTCTAAAGGCACATAAAAATGACAAAGCAGTGTAGAGTCTTCAGAAGTGATGGATTCCGTGGTCTCTATTCCATAATACGTACACTTTAGCGCCTTTGTCTCCATCAGCAGTTCTGACTTCAAGCAGCAGAATAGAAGCCTAGAAAATCATCTCTTTACCATTAGTAACACTTTGGAAAATGTATACTCAAACATTACCTGGGTATGTTTGTTAAATACCAATACATACTATACCTAGTCAGGATGTTAATCAGGCGTAAGATTGTTTCTAATCTTTGCTAAAACTCTAAAGTGATATTTTAAACAGAATTAATATAAAGAATTACAGTTTACAAAAACTAACCTCCCTTATACAAAAAAAAGGCTACTCAAATGTTTTAAAACACTTAAGCCTCAAAAGTCGATTTAAAGGTGTTAACATATTTACACCTAAAACCTACCCAAAAAAAGTATTTTACAAAGCTAAAGCCATCAAAACAAATGATGCAATGGCTTATTCTGTTCTGTAGCATAGATAAAACTAGATTACAGTGTGAATTTCTGTTGTGAATCTTCAAAATCTTTTCATAACCCTAAATATACACACACTGAAGCTGTTCATCAAAATACAAAAACGCACTTTCATATGAAGCACTGTGTCTCGGACACCTTGAATCTAAGCGAAACATTTTTCACTTCAAAACATTAAATTTTAAAAAAGTAAAAAAAAAAAAAAATTGAAACGTAAGTTGAGGAATATCATAGTTCTAGTCTTTAGGACGCCAAGATCAAATTAACATTGTATTGAGAACGTCAGTTATAGCAACATATAATTGGATTTTAGAAAATGGGGAATTTGAAAAGCAACTGAAGATTAGCAGATTTACTATTACAGATTTTCCTCCACACAAAAATAGTTGTGAAATATATATATATATATATGCTTATATTGGGTAATTCAAGTCAAGGGGTTTTGTTTTTGTTTGTTTTTTTAGTTTTTTACTAGTCCACATACTGGGGGAGGAATAAAAAATAAAAACATTTTCTATGTTGGAGAGCATGCCCAATTTGCAGTGTCAAGCCGACACTAGATAAGATAGGACTTCCTTTGGAAAACTTTCACCATTAGCTACACAGGATGTGCTGCACTGTACCCTTAAGAATGCAGACAGGACTGGCATTTAGCAGTACTGCTGTAGGAGAGAAATTAAGGACAGTTAGTATGGGCTTGTGAAGTCTGACAAGCATTGTTTATCACGTACAGTTATACAAAAACACCAAAATCAAACCCTGTTACATGCAGGTTTGTAAAGCAAAATAAAACAACCTGCATAATCGTATTAAAGCAGGCAAGGGGAATTTATAGTTCACCAGCTATGGTTTAAATACAAAGCAATAGAATGAGCTTGTAAAGCAACAGCAGGGAAAAAAAACGTGGTTTGCTTACCTTTAAATTATGCAATGTCTTACAATTCCCTGTAGTAATGAGACCACAGATACTGAGGTGCCCACACACCTATTATCTCTCACAATATAATCATGTGCCGAGACAACAGATCTTTAAACAATTCAATTTGAAAAGATCTTAGTGGAATTTGAAGCTCCAGCACTTAAAAATAATTGTCATGTGAGGAGTCTGAATGTCAATTTTTTTTTGTTTTTTATATTCTGTGTAAAAGTCAAATTTATAAAACGGGTATTAAATATTTAAAATTGTGGGCTGTGCTATAATCTTTTTATGTGAACAGATAATGGAAATTCTATATTGAAAAGTTTCAGTCTTTTTATAGAGTAACTTTTCTAGTTAAAACACTTAAGTTATGAAGCAATGATGGGCAGTTATTGTCCTTGTAATGCTACAACAGTGCAAGGGGAAAATTAGTATAATCATAAAAGAAAAAAAAACCAGAAACTAAGTGTTAAACTAAGCAGACGAAAGCAAATATACAAAAGTGTAAGTCAATTACCATCTGCAAAAGGATCAAGACGTTCAGGAGAAATAATCATCATCCGTCTATGCTTTTTATATTCATCTTCACGATCGGCAATCTTCTGTGGTCTGTGTTCCGCAAATGGGTCATACTGAGGGGGTAAAATTAATGAATGGGTTATATATCTGATTTTTAAGTAAAAACAAAAATCTACATGTATGAAGACATTCCCCGGGACAATAGGTATACAGGCATCTTAACAGAGTCAGTCCATGTAGTTCTAATTATTAGACATCTATGCAAACTCCTATTTGAAGGCAAACCAGAACTGCATATACAGCACCCTTAAAACTCACAGCATTACCAGAGGGATTTTAGAGACACAATGGAGATAGAATTCTGCAGTACATGTAATGAACGTGTTAAGGACAGTATGGTGGACAAGTCATGAGACTATCTAATGTTAATTCAATGGCACAAAAGGTGTGGTTTGCTGGTACGATAGTCTATTGCAGGGGTGGCCAATCCAGGGTCTCAAGCACCACCAACAGTGCGTGTTTTCCAGGTCTCCTTGTTGGGGCACAGGTGTGCTCATTACTGACCGAAACATTATTAAAGAGCTACTGGTGGTAGTGATTATCTCAGCTCGGATTATCTGAGGAGACCTGGAAAACATGCACTGTTGGTGGTGCTTGAGGCCTGGGTTTGGCCACACCTGGTCTATTGCAAAAGACCATCGTACAGCTGTTGAATGGTATCATTTCCAATTGTGACGTTGGTGCGGTTTCTGGAGCCATTTTGATAAAGTAGGCCTACCCTTTACCCTATCCCACATGACAGCCGCTATTTAGCTGGCAACTGTATCATGTTCGAAACAGGGCCACCCAGACTGGCAACCACAATTTGGCACAAATATGGGAAGTTTAATGAAGCGGCAAGAAAGCAGAATTGTTTATTCTATATAGGACGATCTGAAATTCTTCTCAGTTATCACCTCAAACAACTAATGACAGCATTACAGAGACTCGTCCCAATCTCTTAAAACTTAACCTTGATTATTCAACTGCATTTTAACAAATTTACATTCTGAATGCTCAGGAAAGATTGAGATCAGAGAGAATCATGTACTGTAAATAGCATACTAAAGAAAGCTAACACTTAGTTTAACATTAAAATAAAGCTGAACGTCCAAGGATACATACACAAAAAAAATTATCTATGTACCCATCTATATAACCATCTGCAAAGCAAACTAGCAGACTCATAATAACCTTATATTCCCAGTTTCCAGGTTTTTTCTAGTAATTTTTTTTATTTCTGGGAAGATTATGTGAGGAGGATTGGGATAATTTCCTGAGTAGCTGCATAGGGTATTAGCTACATTGTTACATAGCTTTATTTGCATGAACATATATTATCTTGACAATTAATGGGTAACATACT
The DNA here is from genome assembly GCA_011038615.1 of Limnodynastes dumerilii. Lineage (NCBI taxonomy): Eukaryota > Metazoa > Chordata > Amphibia > Anura > Limnodynastidae > Limnodynastes > Limnodynastes dumerilii. Next base: position 26,507 of record WWET01005760.1, read on the forward strand.
TGCTCAGTTGACTGAGGAATATCATTAAGTAAAGCAACAGGTGCATGATATCCTGGTTTCTTCTGTTCAAATGTTGCTGCTGAACAGTCATCATCATCCTGCAATAAAAAAAACTTATTTAATAAGAGTATTTGAGAGTAGATGGAAGCTAAGTATATAGATCAGAGAGAAACAACAAATCAAAATCAAAGAACAAAAACATACAAATAAATATTTTTATAATTTACATATATAACTGCAATGTATAACGTATTAGTTAGTTTGTTACTAAAATGATCCAAGTACAAATGCAGTAAAAACACACTTTCTTGTTATTTTTTTAAATAAAATTAACAGTGCCAGTAGGACTTTCTGAAAACTAGCACTTCTCTAGCTAGAAAACCTTTAGCACTCAATGTGCTACATAATGAGAATTAAAACTTAAAGGAAAAAAATAGGAGTATATTTTTCAGTGACTCCTCTATTCATCTTAACTTAACAAGGTTCCCTGCCTCACATATTATCAATTAAGCTATGAAAATAATACACAATTCCCTACTTATTTCAGCAGG
>WWET01005760.1:27086-41115 GCA_011038615.1 Limnodynastes dumerilii
ACAACACAGTGAGTGACAAATTGATGTAAAGAAATAACTTACATCTTCTTGCTCATTTGCTGCTATGGAGGTTACATATCCAGTAAATCTACTGTCACTTCCACCATAAATTTCTTGATCAAAATAACCAGTTGAGTCCAATCCAACTCCTTGCGTTTCATCTAGTGCAGCCTTTTTCCCTTGAAATTCACGTATCTGTGCTTCAATATCTGCAATTACAAAATAAGTCATAAATACTCAAGTGTTTTGTATATAAACTAAAAAGGTAACAAGTAGAAACAGGAGTCTTGAAGGAAACATTCAGAATTTTTGGTACATATTTGGCTCTTAGAACAGGTTTTAATATCAATAAGTTTTGTTTCTGCTTCTTTATTTTACTTATGTTAATAAAAGCAGCAAAACTTAAGAAATTAGATTATAATTTGCAAAGTGCTAACATCTATACATTTTCAAATACTATTTAGAGCTATATCATGTGCATGTGTTGCTCATAACAGTTTATGCAAAACAGCCGTGTAGTTGTCAGAGACAGCATATCTGGGTGAAACTTGACCGCAACAGATTCTGGTAGAGGTACCAACAAAACACGGATTTTTATACATTGAGGCTACAGATATAAACTATGTGGCCATCAGTCAATCTGAATGCAACACAGCACATAAACACTAAACTTCTACCACTGGTAACCAAGAGCATAAAGCTCAAGTCAAGAAATTGGACAAGAAACTAGAACAATCTGACAAAAGAAACACTACAAAAAACCAGGGATCATGCCAGTCTTAAGTCGAGTGCAATTATTGATATAATAACGTACCAACATAATAGGTACGTATCAATACACCGCATGTTGATTTTACATCTTTGTGCTTTCCAAAACAAATGTGATTCATTTTAAATATTTGGTACAATTAGCCATTGCAAGGCCATTGAAATTGCACCACTGTAAGGGATAAAGATCATGACCCTGATTAAAAGTTTTAGCGGATCTGTAAACATGCAATTCTGAATAACCCACAGCCAAATGGGCCCTGTAAAAAAAATAATCAAATCGCAGTTGGAGCCGTAATAGCTTTAACCGCAGGTCCCATATCTGTTGGAACTGGCCATGTTTTGCATCATCTCCTTTTGGATTTATTTTGGAAAATCTTTTTGCGGTGATTCAGATATCTACCCCCCCTAAACATCACCAGTATATTAACAATAAAAGATCATCTGTTAGCCAACCATTGTGTGTATATACTATATTTATAGTAAAGCAGCGTATGGACAAATACTAAAGAGTATTTCTTAAACAGTGCAGACATATTTCTCATCGCATTTGAACAAAAAAAGCATCAGTTTAACCATAATATGGCAGCAATACCAGATTATAAATCTATGTCTAGTAAATGCATTTAAGGAAGATTTTTAGGTAATTTTCAAAATGAAAAAGCTTTAAAACAAATGTATTTATTTTAGTTTCTAGAATCTAATAGATTTCTGCTATAATTTCCAAACTTGGATTAATTTTGGGAGACCCGTGCAGACGTTAAGTATTACTTTCGGACAACACATATATATATTAAATCACCAATAACATTATGATGTAGAAGTGTTCAGTTACTCAGTATTTCACAGCCCAGGATGTACCTGGCAACATAACAGAATCAGAAGGCCCAACGTGAAATGCAGTATATAGGAAGCATCCATTGTACGGCGCCATAACCCCAGGAACCCGTCCGCATATACTTCCCGATTTCTAACAGTATACCCGCATCACATACCGCTTCTAATAGCCAGCAGTCCGACAAACACAAGCGTATCAATCTACCACATTTCCTGCCACCTTGCTCCAAAATGTCCTCCTCCTCCTCCCATTTGCACGCCATCGACTGGGCGCCATTACAGATCCAAGCTACCCTAACATGTCCGCACACATTAGGTAAGAAACAACCCCAATTCTTAACAAACAATACGGTATCACTGTAACAGACCGCCGAATATAGATGTTATTGTTACCTTCATGAGTTTCAGCGATCTTCGCCATGTTGTTAGAGAACTCTGCAACGGAAACGGAGTATCCCGCTGCTTCCGCTACACAATATCAGACCGACTGCGCATGCTCACACTTGCACTGTGGGCGTAACTTGGACTTTTCCAGCCTACTGAGACGTTGACTGTTGCCGCAGCTCTGATTGGAGGATTATTTCCTGGATAAAATAGGAAGTAAACGAATCGTTTCTTATGTTAATCATTTACAGTCATGGGCGGGCGGTGTCAGGTTTGTTACCACACTGGGCTAAACTTCAGCCCGGAACACCTCCTTCCTCCTTGTATTGCAACACATACCAGTTGTGGAAATATTTAGGATAAAGGCCCATATATGTAATATATCAGCAGTTATTGTCCACAACTGTTAAAACTTTAGCTATAATAAAACACATCTAATATTACCGCAAAAAAACAGCACAATGGGTCATTTCGTATTTACGAAAATGTTTCTTTGACTAATAATCTCTCTGATACCCATGTCACATCTGTGCCTTGGCAATATCCCAGGTCTTTGCTGTGGTGGCAGGTTATTCCTTTCACTCTGCAGGGTAGAACCAGGAAATCCCGGGACCTATGTCTGCCCTGTCAGTGTGATGGGCAACTCCCTGCAAGGGATTTTTTTTTACTATTGCCATGCTATAGTAAACAAAAGTCTCCAGTTAGGTTTCTTCAGGTGAGATCTGGGTTGAGGCCCCTAGAACCTTCCTTATCACACCTCAGTGTGGGTCGTTGGAACCTTGACCTGGGTCTAACGAAAAAAACTTGGGTTTTGTAAGATATGGTAAAGGGGTATAATTGAGATTATTATACAGCTTTCAGATCGTCACCCCAGCAATAACCCGAGTTTTTCAACCCGGGTTATTGCCAAGTGTTTATCCTTGTAAAATCAAAAAACCCCTATTAGGTCCATCTCCAACACGAGAATTTCCTGTGTCAGACCCTTTCACACTGTACTTATTTTTTCTACACAATCATCCAAAGCGGAGCTTTTATTGGCTGACAAAAATGAAATCATTTAAAGGGGACCTAACTTTCTGCTTACAATGATAATGTCAGTAGTAGGTGGCATTGCATTGCTTTTTTATGATGGCTGACGACTCACTTGTGTGTAGCCCAGACCTCATGTTTTTCTGGGTTATGTTGCTGTTTTGTACAGCAAAACAGAGCCTCATGCCGCTGCTGACAATGTGAGACTATACAGTGTCATTTGAATTTGAGGAGGGCACAATTTATGGCAGAGAGGGAAGCAACTCAACGCTAATATTTGCACAGGGGGAGAGCCTACATCAGGTCCAGATTGACATCAATCCCCAATGCCGGATTTTTTTGTTAGAGACCCAGATTAAAAATCACTGGGGACATTTCACATTACATCTTACCTAGTCGGACACGGGAAGACCCCTTCCTTTTTGCTGTGTTGTAATCCTGGGTTATTAGATCCAGGTTGAGAACCCTGGTACCTTTCACATCATTACACAAGCCGGGTCGTTTGAGTTTAGTCCCAGGAATTTGACAATAAACCCAGGATTTTAGTGGCGATCTTAAAGGGGTATCAGTCACAGAGCAGGTGCCACAGCAGCTCAACTGCACCCTTAAAGCAGTGCTTCTTTGTATTGCTTAACCGATCAGCATACATTACATCTGAGCATGTTAAGTTGCTGCAGGGGATTAGTTAAAAAGAGGGGGGGGGTCTCTGGCACTAGATGAGTTCAGCTGTGGGGGGAATTTTTGAAACTTCCCCAGCAAAAATCAGTAATAAAGAAAAAACACAGCAAAAAAAAAATATATCAAAATAAAAAATATATACTAAAAAAAATGTAAGTGCTATTTAATGAGTGAATTCACTTTAGGAATGGCAACCAAGTAGAAAATAAATATAAGAAAATAAATAAATATTAAATATAATAATAATTTTATTTAATGTTATTTTAGATTGCATTTAATAAAAACTGTTTTTCCTATCTACTTGGTTGCCGTTCCTAAAGTGAATTCTCTCATTAAATAGTACTTACAGTTTTTTTAGTATATATTTTTTATTATTTTGATATATATTTTTTCGCTGTGTTTTTCCTTTATTGCAGGGGATAAGTTAGTAATGGCTTTTATGTTTTCACAGCCGCCACCAGCATTAGAAACGCTGTACCCCTCCATGACACCCCATCAACTAGGCCTGGGGCCCTATGGTAGCAACCTAATTATTTGGCTGCAAACAGGAAACTGCCTAGTGGTGGCAACCTGTTTACAGTCAAATAATTAGGATGACCAGCAAAACCTTTTGCATTACTTGCAAACATAAGTGATTTTACAGGCCAGAAACCACCTCGGTGGGTTCATGCTCCTGAAAGAGGGTTTATGTGCAACTTACACATGGAATGGAGTCTGGTGCATGACGGTGACCAGGCTGGCTAGTGCCTTGGTAATAATCCACAGATAGGGACAACTACACAAAAGGGTGACGCTCAGTATCTAGACAAACCATGTTGCACTGTGAAAAGCGCAAATTAATTTACATTGCATTTTTGCATGCAGAGAAAATACTTTACTTATAGCAGACAAATGCAGAACAGCTTTAATGTTAAAATGTAACATAGCATTGAACTTGGATGCATCACCTCTGAACTCTTATTCACCTTACACATGTAAAATTTTCCATGGTTTTACCCAGGTGCAGGGCAGCTAGTTTTCTTTGTGACTTTTCAACACTGGGTCAGCCCCCTTTTGTGCATTGTAGCAATATTGCAGTCCTTATTTGGGTGACAATCTTTTTCAGGTCAGACTTTGTACCAACTTCAAGGGTGATTGTGAGGAATTCCTTACTTACTCTTAAAGGGAAAGTTGCATGCTCCAGTAATCCATTAATCTTGTATTTGAAGGGGATAAAAGGAAACTGGAGAGCAGCCTGGAAATATCTAAAAAGTTATGTATACTCTGATATTAGTGGTAACAATTGGGGTTAATTGCTTACATGATTTGTATAATTGAACACATTTGTATGGTATTTTTTCAGCTTACTAATATTGCTTGATGTCATTCATCTTCTAATGATCACTATACTTCATTTACAAGGATAATGGGCCAGATCCAGACCACTGCACGCCTTACGTATGTGCGGGGGTCTGAAAGTATGCAAGGTAGAGGAGTGCACGCCCCCATGACTCCCATCTATATGTAGTAGTTCTACACTTATGTGTCCAGGACCTTACCTTGTGCCCGAACGCAAATCAATACGGCATGCGTGCCTGAAGGGTCGGCCTCTTCATCATACCTTCTGACGTACAGAACTAAGTTCCATACTAAAGGTACGCTTGAGTAACATCTGGCGCATGCATGTGCTGATGTTACTTGTCAGGGGACTTAAGCAAATAACTTATGAAAGTCCCCTAACGTTATTAATTCTGGATCCCGTCCAATGATAGTAACTTATCAGATGTGCAGCATCACCTGATTAGCATTATGGTTTATATAGGAGATTTAGATGCTAAACCCAGTTCAGTTTGTGGTTTTCTAGTACAACATCCAGCATATATCAAAAGCATAGGCATTTTTAATATATGGCATGTTTGTCGGACTTGTAGTTTCACATCACTTAGGTAGCGACAAGTTGTCTAGGTCAATTCCACTGTAGCCAAGTTCTACATTTGGTCAATTTCTCCCATATGGGGAACCATGGGGAGGGTTAACACCAACCAACATGTATGATCCGGTCAGGGTCAGATTTCATTATAGGCTATAGCCTGGTGGGGTGGGGTGTCCTGTATATGGGTACATGCTTCCAAGGGGTCTTGGCACAGTGCTGTGTTTCCAGGGCAGTTCCAGGCCCTCAGTATAGTTTTCATTAATGTGGGTCTTACCAAAGGACAGTAACTATGGTAGTTCTAAAATAGCATGTTAAAGAGTGGTAATAACAAAAAGGCAACTCTTACGTAGTGTTTCCTTACGTAAATTGCATACATGCTGTCTTTAAGGACTGCATCTATGCAATCTACGTAACAAAACGCTATATAGATAGTGTAAAAGAGTTATTATGCATGCGTAGTAGCTCTGCTTGTATAACTAGGCACGTAAGTAAAAATATTCGTAGTTGAGAATCCGGTCCATAGTGTATTATATAATGTTTGTTTGGAGCGCCAGACCTGTCTTTTGTTCATTGTAGTTACACAGTGGTCACTTTGGTCCTTGGCTGCACCTCTCCATTTATATACACACTTGCACACATTTCATATATTTGAATTGAAGCGCGGCCTTGTGTGTTTTTTTTGGAACTACAGGGAGCATGAAATATAAAAAGTGCAAACAGAATGAGTTAAGAGGTGATATTTTCTAAGACAACTCTAAATTAGAGTTAAAAAATATAGGACCTGATCCAGACCCCCGCATGCTTTACTAACGCGCGGGTGTCTGTCTGTCTGACAGAGAGAGGGGAGAGCATTCCCCCTGTAACTCCCCTCTCTTAAGTCTGCCTTAAGTCCATTGTGCACATCAGCAATCCGTACGAACACTGATCCACACCAGTGTGGGAGCTCCCTCCCACACTGTACAATTACCATGCTTCTCTTCTCCCACATTAGCTGGCGAAGGGGAAGTACAGCCCATTTGCGAGCAAATTGGCTTGTATGGAACATTGCAACATGGGTTGTCCAGCTTCAGATTTGCAACTTTTGGTGCAATTACTCCTAGATGTGGATCAGCCCTACTTTTTCACTATAGAGTGCTGCTGGGTACACACTGGAGGGTCTTCTGATTATTATTGTGCAGATTACACAATAATGATCAGATAGGTCCGACATCTTACCAGTGTATGCTGCCTCACAATGTTTCCGAAGCATCTTAAATTGCATCACATTGTGGGATTTGATTTTTAATTTTAAGATCATCGATGCCTGATGCCTGCCTCCTTCTTCATAGTATAGAGTTAAGTACTTAATGATCCAGTGGGAAATCGTTTCAGTGTGGACTACAAAGATCCCTTTTTTTTCACTATTTTCTGTCACAAGCTGCTGTACTTACCGCATCCGTGAATGCCTGTCAGCTGCCCCTGCTGGCCTGGTCATGCTCTCTGTCCGTGGGGAAGCAATTCTTAGCCTGTGTCTGCTCTCTGCTCTAGTCTGCCACGCTCTTTGGGGCTGAGCTCTGGCATCTGTCGACACGATCGCTGCAAGGGGCGGCCTATTTAAATAGCTGATACTGTTCAAACAGTGCCAGAACAACTTGTATCCAGTATACTTCTCATGTGAGATTGCCAGATCCAGAGCTATGTCCGTTAGGGTATTTACGCTAGCCGGAGACGTAACTCTGAACGTACATACCTGTCTAGTATCAGCAGCATAACTACGAATGAAGGGGCGTGCCAACCATACGACACCGGTAATTATGCTTCGGAGACAGAGCAAGGCATTTAAATCAGTCTTAGGGACCAGCAGCCTCGCCCCACCCCACAACACTCATCGCCCAAAATACTGTTTAGCGCTAAAACCACAACACTTACGTACGTCCAGCCATTACGTACGACAGTAGTTACACTTTGAAAAGTTAAGGTAAGGTTTGGAAAGCGTAAAACGGCCAAAGTACATACCAGCGAGAGGAGAGCATAGGGGAGTGCATAGTAATTACTCTAGCATAAATTCGCTAAGCGTTGAAATGTAAAGATAACGTATGTGTGGATCCAACCCATAGTCTCCAGTCTGCAGTTGTAATTGTTTCCTCTCTGCAATTCCTATTGCCTCCAGTCTGCAACTCCCATTGCCTACAGCCAGCAAATCTTGTTTTCTCCAGTTTGCAATTGCCATTGCCTCCAGTCTGCAATCATTATTGCCTCCTGTCTCAATCCCTATTGCCTCCTGACAGCAATTGCCATTGTCTCTATTTTCAAGTCTTCCACCTCTTGCATCTCTGTTGTCCAGTTAATTGTCCTAGATCTATTTATATAACAGTTCTTCAGATTCCCATTCCTGCCATGTTAGTCCATGAGCAGATTTAACTTAAAGCCATTCCGCATCCAATTCAATCCTATACACACCGTAAGCCCTTTGGAACCCGGAACAAATACCTAATCTAGCCATCCCTTGACAGTTTGCTGTGACCCGATGGATCTGGTTGGGGAAAACCCCAAGGGGCTGCATCTGTATAACCCATGATAGAACGGATTCAATGATAGGATGCTAATCTGCGTCAAGTCATGAACTGTCTACATGAACTAGCTACACAAATGGGGACCCTTCAAACATTCTTGTCTCCTCAAACAGCTCCGCCACCTACAGTGCCAGTCTCTCTAGCCAGTAGTTCAAAGTTTTCTAGTTTGACTCTAGTCATGTTTGATGGTGACACCAAGACATGTTGGGGCTTTCTGAATCAGTGTAGTATTCACTTTTAATTACAACCAGAAAATTTCCCATTATATAGTTAAAAAGTGGCCTATATAATCTCCTTGTTGTCAGGTCAAGCTCTGTCATGGGCTTCACTACTCTGGTAAAAATCTGATTCACTGCTCTCCAGCCTTGGAGACTTCTTAGCTTTTTTTTAGGATTTTTTTTTTATAAACCTGGCTGCCTTCTGATAATGTCAGACTTACAGGTCTATAATTACCCGGTTTTGATCTTATTCCTTTTTTAAACAATGGCACTACATCTGCTATGCACCAATCCCTTGGTACATAGCCTGATGAAATTGAGTCTATGAAAATTAAAAACAATGGTCTAGCAATTTCTAAATGTAGCTCCATTAGAACCCTTGGGTGTATGCCGTCAGGGCCATGAGCTTTATTTATCTTAATTTTCTTCAACCGCCTTTGGACTTCTTCTGTTGTACAAATAATATTATGTAATGGTACAGTTGCATTTTCATTTTTATGTATTATTCCTACCATTTCTTCCTCTCTCACTTTTTAAGGGTCCTATATTGTCTTTTCTGATCCTATTGCCATTTATATACTTAAAAAACTTTTTAGGGTTTGTCTTACTTATTTTTGCAATGAACGTATAGGCCATTCACGTATGTGCCACGTAAATACTTACATGTGGGCATGCCAATTTTACGTGAGTCCAAAATACGTCTGAAATACGTTAAGTAGGCGGGGGTTTGTATTTAAAGTGTACAGTATGGGCGTGCTTAGCTGCATAAATACGTGTTGCCCATACGTACGTGTTCGGATCACTGCGGTTACGTTGGCAAAAGTTAAGGTAGGGTTTGAAAAGTGTATCTTGACAAAATACGTACAATCAAGGGGTGGGCCTAGGGAAGTGTATAGAAAGTACGCACACGAAAATACGCTACGCGAGTAAACTTACAGCAAATGTAGTTTTGGATCTAACCCAATGTGAGTATATCTTACCTTAACCACCTCTCTGTGCCAAACGATATTACCCAAGGCTGTGTTGTTGTCTTTTCTTGAGAGGAGAGTGTTCCGTCTGGAGAAGAGGAGATTAAAGAGGGAAGATCCCTACAATAAACGGTCCAACGTATTTATTCTGATAGTGACAAGAGGAAAGCAATGTGAATAGTGGTAGTGCTTTCTACTTTCTGCTTCGCTCTGACGGGATTACACAAGGTTGTTTTTTCTGAGGATATATGACCTATAAGGAGAAGAGAATTGTGCATTGAGAATAAGAATTGAGAATTTACATATTGAAAGACTTTTGTGAACTTTTGTGTATTAGTATTTATATCTCACACGGACTCTTCCCCCCATCATTTATTTTTTGCATTATTTCTGGTTCTTCCCTGTATTGATATTATATTAATATAGGGGTTTTGCTGGTTTAAAGGGTGGATTGGTGTTCCCCCGGGGAGTGGAGGTATTCAGCAGTGAAGGTCTTAGAACTTATATACCCTGTTTCATTAATTGTTAAAAACTTATATGTCGCCATGATTAGCATGGTTGCATGTAACACCCCAGATTTGAGAAGAAGTCCAATCGATGTGAGAGTTCTGTTACTGTAATCAAGGTAACCCTAGTACAGAAAAATGACCTCAGGTAGTATCAAAAGATTGAAAGTCTCAGAATGCAAAGCACCAGTCTTGAGCTTCACCGAAAATTGTTTGGTGAGTTATGGTTCCTCCAGGAATATGACTGCCATCCATGGCTGTAAGGTAGGTGGTGTAGCTATAACTTCCATAGGCATCTTAAGGTTCTTTACTGTCTGCACAGAAATGAAATTCGCTAATGCACCGGAGTCCAACAAGGCAGTTAAGACCTTTGAGTGTACAACAATGAAACTTTACATATACAATCTTTCTTGTTTGAGGAGCGAACCAGTGGCGTAACTAATGTGAGTTTTGTATGGTATGTGCCCTGGGCGCCGCTGATGTCCAATTGATGGAGGGCCATCAGAACATGAGTGCTACAATTCTCACTCTTAGCCCCCACAGCGTAGGAGCAGGTCACAGTGACTGTACTGTCCCGCGCTGTCACCGCCACTTCAGAAATCAGGGGCAGCCGACTGGCACATTTCTACAGTGTGATGCTGGCACGACATCAGGTCACGTCAGCGTCATCCACAGCAGAGAGGAAATTCAGAGTACAGCAGGAGCAAGCAGGAAGAAAGCAAAGGTAAGTTAAGTAGATTAAAAAGTGTTAAAATAGATAGGCTGGGGAGAAATGAGGGGGAGTCATGAGGCATAGTCATTAGAGGGGTTATTGGAAGCTGAGGAGACATGAGAGGGATTATTGGGAGGCTGAAGAGATGTGAGGGGGATTATTGGGACATGAGGGGGTTATAAGAAGGCTAGGGAGACATGAAAGGGTTACTGGGAATTGGGGGGACATGAGGGGGATTATTGGAAACTAGGAAGACATGACTGGAATTACTGTAAACTGAGAAGACATGAGGGGGATTATTGGTGTTAGTCTCCCAAGGGGTACTCACTGGGGTGCGGAGTCTAAATTAGGGCCAGGTTTTTGCTAGAGCCTCTGATGGTGAGGATAGTCTGGGCTGCTGGCACCTGATAGGTCATGGCCCCCAGTGATTGCCTGCAAGGGAAGAGCTGCAGCGTAGGTACCAATACAGGAACCCAAGCACACCAGGATACAGACTGGAACCCTTGCACACAGAGGCCCTGGAATACAGAAACAGGTTGGTTATCCAGTTTCAGCTGTCCTTTGGTACGAATCAGACGTAATACAGCATCCCTATCCCGAAAGTGGAGGAACTTGACTATGAATGTACGCGCCAGTGCCCCAGGAACCGGGGCCTGAGATGGGATCTGATGAGCATGCTCCACTGCGAACTGTGCGGAAAAGGATTCTCGTCCAAAAACCTCGACCAGCCAATCTTCAAGGAATTTAACAAGATCAGTCCCTTCAGCCCTCTCCAGGAGGCCAGCGAACCTAAGGAACCTTAGGCGCAACCTAAGGAACCTCCGGCGCAGCCTGCCCTCCATGTTAGACAGCTTCTGCTTGCATTGATTAATCTCCGCTGTCAGGAAGGCAATTTGCCCCGGGACAGGTGCGACGATGTCATCCAGAGTAGAGACACGTCGTTCAGTCTCCGCAACCCTTTCACGTGTCTTCTGAAGATCGTGTCTAAGTAGTGAGATGTCCACCTGTACTTCTCCTATTTTGCTCATGAGAGCCTTTTCAGAAGCAGCAATGGCTTGAAGAACTTGTTGAAACAAGGATGCCTCTGACTCAGGAGGCTCAGGCGGACTAGGGGGATAGGTACTAGAAGATTGTCGAGCATAGCGTTCCAGGCGGGCCACTGTCGCTGCTGCCTTGTCTGACCGACCCATTGTAAATGATTACGTTGTAGAAAGAGACAAAGAGGTCACCAGTGATTAATAAACCAGCAGACCAGGTAAATACAAGCGGAGCTCCAAAGTGCAGGATTATAGGATGTGCAGAAAACAACTTCAGGCTAATAAAGGTCTAGTCCCACAGTTATAAATCCAACAAATGGGGGTGATACTGGTGAACAATAATAGGGCACAGGATGCGTTTCTTTGATAATGTAGAATCCACTGGAAGAAGTAGACAAATGTGCCACACTGAATTTTACAGAAATAATACTGATAGATACTTATATTGCACTTTTACAGCCAAGCACATGCTCTCTCCACAGTAATATCAGGAGAACAGACAATTCAAGTAGTGATAATGCAGAGTTCAGTGGGATAAGTGGAGGAGAAATGGCACTATTGTGCTGTATGGCAGTACAGGTATGCTCCTGTACTATGATAATGCAGAGTCCACTGGGGATAGTGTAGAACTTGCTTGGGTGTGCAAATATAAAGTGGCAAGAGAGGGAGATTGCCACCCCTCAAATGATAATGCAGAATCCACTGGTGTTTGGAGTATGGAGACCCCCTGGAATATCACAGCACCAGATAATGCGGTCAGCAGAGTCTCTCTAACTGCAGCTCAATCCCAGAGAGGAGGAAAGCTCAGATGAGTCACGGAGGAGGGAGTCTAAGATGGCGCCTATGAGGAGGGGAGGGTTTTGCGCCAAAAGTATGGTGCCTTCCCGCTATGCAGATGGAGAGAGGCAGGAGGTCTGTGGCACAACAAAAGCTCAGCAGGACTCAGACAGGAGGAAAAACAGCAGCACACCAGCCCCAGGAATGAGGACCTAAGACCCCCGACACAGGCCCCAACAGCATCTAGGGAGGGAGAAGCCCGCAGCACTGCCAAAGATGGTGCCGCGGAGGAGGAGAGGATGTTCGCGCCACAGATATGGCGACTTCCTGCTACTAGAGGCCGTGTAACAGAGTGTGGAGGCCAGCGGCACACTCACCACTCGCCAGAATCCAGAAGGAGGAGGGAGAGGAGCAGACAGCACGTCAGCCACAGAAGCCAGGAGTCCAGACCGCCAACACAGGCCACCGCAGCGCCCAGCGTCCGGAAGGGGAGAAGTCTGCAGCGGCACACAGTAAGTCCAGGGGGATCCAGGAAGTGACGCAGGCACCGGAGCCTTAACGGAACCCAGAGGTGAGTCTTAGGGCAGCCAAAGAGCCAGGAACCCAACAGAAGGATAAATGCAGGATAGTATTCGCGGGAGCTAAGGCGCTATGCTGCCTACTCCATTCCCGTCCAGGCCACGCCCCCCACACTGTGCCCCTTTATCATCACACTGTGCCCCCTTTTATAATCACCCTGCTTGTGCCCCCTGTTATAATCATCACCCTGCTTGTGCCCCTTTTTGATAATCACCCTGCTTGTGCCCTCTTTTAAACATCACCCTGCTTGTGCCCCCTTTGATAAACATCACCCTGCTTGTGCCCCCTTTGAAAAAAGTTACATGACCATGCTTGTACCTCCTTTGATAAACATGACTCTGCTTGTGCCCCCTTTGATAAACATGACCCTGCTTCTGCCCCTTTGATAAACGTTACAGGACCATGCTTGTGCCTTCTAGTTGCAATGGAGCCAGATAAGTAGGTAGTCTTATTTGTCCTATAAAGAGTCAGAAAAATAGTTTGGGTTGTGCTATTTGCACCTTCCTTACTAATTTTACCAGAGCGGAGAAGACCAGTAGGAGCATTGCAAGGTACTAGCTATAGACCCTGTAGTTACAGCTCTACCAGATGGGCTAAATCTCTAAAGTCGTTTATTTCCTAGTCATTCCAAGCAAGATCAGAGCGAATTTACAAATTCCGGACCAGATTCACAACTACGTTATTTTTAAGTTGCTGCTTGTATGAAATCTATGTAGCGACAAGCTACGTAGATTACGTAAAATATTTACTATGCGTGCGCATTAGCGCATCACCTAAAAATAGGCACGTAACTTAAAAATAACGTAGTTGTGAATCCAGTCCTCCATGAACTTGTGGAATCGTTTTCTTGTGGTTCATGTAAGATTCAAAATACAGACATCAGGATAAAAAAAAAAAAAAAGACTTTGTAGCTCATCGTTACTATGCCATTAGCGCATCACCTAAAAATAGGCACGTAACTTAAAAATAACGTAGTTGTGAATCCAGTCCTCCATGAACTTGTGGAATCGTTTTCTTGTGGTTCATGTAAGATTCAATTCAAAGACATCAGGATAAAAAAAAAAAAAAAGTC
>WWET01005760.1:59546-85903 GCA_011038615.1 Limnodynastes dumerilii
CCCAGCATACCTACTCTCGCAGTGAATCTATTGATAGACCAGGGCTGGCTGAACACTGGCCGCTGTGCAGCTCCTCTTAGAGAGACCGGACATCAGGCAGAGTGAGGTAAGCAGGCTATTTCTTTTATTTCTGTTTTCATTTTTTTTTTTTTTCATTTAATTGACATTTTATAGAAGAGAGGAAGGGCCCCTGGCCACCCCTTCCCTCATCTATGCAAATCTCAGTCACTAAAGAGTCTTTTACTCATCTCTCTAGTGACTGAGAAATGTACGAAGAGAAGCTCACTAAGCAGCGCTGTGGAGTCTCCACAACATTTATATAGAGGGTTATGCTGGATGGACTATCCTTAAAATCAAAATCACAGATATTTAGATGTCAGGCAAATGTAATAGTGTGTACATTCAAACAACCATACAAGCAGTATGACCCTCCATGACCCTCTACAGCAGTGCAGAGATAGACTCTACTCGCTGCTTACCAAACCAAAGTCCGCCGGGCCCCGTAACAATTGCACTCATCGCACTTCTCTCTACGCCCATGACAGTATGTATTAATTCTTTTCAACATCTGTATATAAACATGTATTGCCTTCCAATATCCTTTTTAAGTACAATGGAGTACAATTAAGTACATTAGATATCCTATATCATATAAAGGGCCCGATTTAATTACCTGTGATGACGGGAAAAATTTGGGCTGAGCTTTTTCCCGTCATATACAGTAAGTAAAAAGAGCAAATTTTTCTGCGCACCTCTACGAGATGCGCATAGAATTCACAAAGAAAAAGTACGCGGAATTTGCTTTGCACCACGATTAATGCGGGTGCAAAACTAATTGAATCGGGCCCATAGTTTTGGATAGTAAAACTCTAGCTTTTAATATGTGGTGTGTATTAATTCATCATTGTACCATACCATCATTATAACCATATTGTCCCATGTTGAAGTTCCATACCTGCAGTTAACTTTCCATATTTTTATTTCATGCTTTATTTTATATAAGAAAATACAAAGGTGTTGTTTTTATATATAAGCACTGTTTCGTCAGAGTTGCATAAAACAAGTATTATATACATGCATGAACACCAAAAAAGGAAGTATTGTACAATACTGAAACACTCAGACATTGGCCTAAACAACACATTTATGCAGTAAGCAACAATGGGCCTGATGTAGACTTAAAAAGGAGTTTAAATAAGAGAGGAAGGTTACTCCTGGGCTAAACCATGCTGATTTCAGGGGGAGTCAAGTTAATTGTATTCTTTGCATGCAGAGATATATCTTTGAATTGCTTACTGCACACAGATACTGACCAGCTTTACTATCACACTGTTATTTAGACTTGGGCTAGGAAACATCACCTCTCAACTCTAATACTGTTTGCAATTAGATGAAATATGACTCCCCTGCAATCAACATGGTTTAGCCCATTAAGCTCCTTCTTAAGTCTGAATCGGGCCCAATGTTCACAATCAAAAGAGATGGTATAGTTAAAAATGTTTATTTGAATGTATGCATCTTTGAAGCTTTTAATGTGCCATCATGTGATATGGCATTTTCATCGCCATCCCGCTGTGCATTCAAGTAGAATATCTATGTGGGAAATGAGAAACAATATGTCAGATGGCCAGAATTAAATGATGACATTTTATGTACAACGTTTGTCTTTTAAACAGCATATGACACATCGAATACCTCCCAGTAAGTGTCTTAAGACCATATCAAGACTTTGCAAGTAGAAAACGCCAGAATTCAACAACCGCATATGCGTGCAGCTTAGACATTCAGCACAGGTCTAGATCACCACAGGTCTTTCTGAAGCTGGGGCAGTACAGGGTGGAAAGTGTATGTGTATACTAGGTTGGAAGGGGAAACTATGCAAAGTGTACAGTAAGGGCTGCTCTATGACTTAAGGTCTTATCCAGATTTCAAGCCGTACCCATCCCGGAAATCTTAAGGTAGGGTCCTTATATTGTAAGACATGAGAGGGGAATGGCCCACTCAGGACTCAGTGGGGAACAGGCTTCCTAATCTCTGCTGCCGTGCTCAGAGCTCTGAGTAAACAGAAGCAGAGAAGCAGAGAATTTATGGTACTGGCTCCATAATGCCAATGTTTATGCCCACACATCTTTAGGGCAACAATTCGAAATATAAACCTTGTGTCCTTTCTTTACACCAGAATGACCAGGAGATCTCCCAATCTATCAGAAACAACCCCTTGCTCTTGAATACCAGGAATCTGGCATAGTCATTGATATCAGGCTGGATCAAATGCACACAAATCAATACATTCACTATTTTTACAAAATTCTGGCTTTCACAGCGGTGGGGCCTCCTATAATTTCAATATGTGGCTAATTGGAGGTTTATATTCTCTCTGTCACTTTAGTAATTAAAACCAAAAGACAGTGTTGACCTTCACTTTCATTAAAGCCTACCCAATGGCATTCCTCCAGGCCCAGCATTATATTTTATCTATCACCTGCTTTTTCTCTGAAGCCAACTGGAAGAATCCCTCTAGATACATTACTAGGTGTTACAAGAGAGAACCACCAGGGCATGGAGTCTAACAAGGATTTCACTGGAGCTTCTGATGGTGGGGACAGGCTTGGAAACTTACATTTAGCAGGAAATATCAGAGCCCAAGACAAACCAACTGATGAGAGTAAGGACTCTCACAGGCAAGGAGACACCCTCAGTGCAAGATGTAAACAAACACTGGAAAACAGGCTAAATATAAAGAGCCTAAACAGCAGACATACAACCACTCACCACAGGGGTGAGGGCTAACACATTCACTGGAAAATGGGAACCAGAGACTGGATCCAGACCTCTGCACATGTTCTATACAGATGATGGTCTGGAAGTCTGCATGGAAAAGAGAAACGAACTTCCATGTCACTCTCCTCTCACATCCCTCCTAGGTCCATAACCCTACCTTAAGTTTCCATCCGAATGCAAAACAATGCGGAATGCCTAATATGCATACCTATACCCTACACTCTTGCGTTGTTTACGCATGCAGAAAGCATGCCATCCCCCCGTACAAATGCAAATGACCGTGCGGTCCCAAAATCCAACTTATGCAGGTAGTTTCCCTAAGTCAGGTGTTGGGCAGAGTTCTGAATCCAGCTCCAGGAGAGTTAAAAATCAAGAGGAGAATACTCAAGGACTTGGAGAACACAGAAACATAGAAAGTGACCCTATACCCTATTTACCCTTAATTTAGTTTGAGATTTAGGATATCCTTATATTTATACAAAGCATGTTTAAACAGTTCTACTGTGTTAGCCTCAACCACCTCAGATGGGAGGCTATTCCACTTATCTATCACCCTTTCAGTGAAATAAATTTTCCGCACATTTACTCTGAATCTACCACCCTCTGGTTTATATTCATGCCCTTGTGTTCTATTACACCTCTTCCTTCAAAAAAAGGCCACCCTCCTCTAGCCGTTCACAACCCTTGATATATTTGAAAGCTGCTATCATATCCCTCTTCCCCTTCTCTAGCCTTTCTTGGTATGTTTTGTGACACAGGCCATGGATCATTTTAGTTGCTCTCCTTTGTACAGTCTCTAATATATTTATGTCTTTCTGGACATATGGCCTCCAGAACTGAACACAGTATTCTAGGTGAGGTCGTAACAACGATCTATAAAGGGGCATCACTACGTCTCTCTTTAGTAGTAGTTTCATACTAATGTAGTGCCATTTATGATATATTGAGCTTTTGGGTTTTTGTGCCCCAAGTGCATGATTTTGCACTTTTTGGCATTAAACTGGAGTTGCCACACTTTTGACTATTCTTCCAGTCTACCTAGATTATCCCTCATTTTGTGTACCCCTCCTGGCGTGTTTACCCTGTTACATATCTTTGTGTCATCTTCAAAAAGGCATATTTTCCCCTGCATACCACAGGCAATATCACCTATAAAGATATTAAATAGTACTGGTCCAAGTACAGAACCCTGGGGTACTCCACTGGTTACCTTACCATCCCCAGAAGGGATTCCATTTACTACAATCCTCTGTTGTCTATCCTGTAACCAGATCGTATTCATGGAACTATCTTTAAGTCCAATCCCAAAGTTTCCAGCTTATTTAACAGTCTGTGATATGGCAGTGTCAAAAGCCTTACTTATATCTAGATAAGCTATGCCTACATCTGCCCCTTTATCTAATAATTTACTGACCCAGTCAAAAAATTCATTAAGATTTGACAAGCACTTCACCTGGTTCCTAATTTCAGAACCTCTTTCCAGCTGGATACCCATAACTATAGAATCCCCCACAAGAAGTGCAGGCCATCTCAGGGATTTCCTTCTCTCGCCATCAGGTTCCCTCAACACCGCATGCTCTACATTACCTCTTGTAATACACTTCAGCCCTCCAAGTGCTGCATATGAGTTTTGCAAGGACACAGCCTGTGAAATGTGACCTTGCGCAACCGGAACCTTCTTACCAGCATTCTTCACCATATTCTACCCAGTACTCCTCCTGGGAACTCTCTGGTGGCATCAAAGATACAGACATCCTGCATATCTCACAATTCATTCTAGCTATCTCATCCCGCAAAAAGACATCTTCTGACAGATTGGACAATACCTGAGTTTCCAAATTGTTTCAAGCAAAACAAAAGCTTCACAACCACTGCAATGCACAAGACCACTAGATTACTAGATCAGCAATTCACACAAATAATTTAAATCGGTCCAAATTCAGTTACAACTCCTGAATGTTTTCAAAATCAATGCTTAGAAAACCAGGCTATGAAAACCAGGCAGGTTACACCTTTGCAGGTTTAAAGTATACCCCCTTTAAATAACACACAATGGCCTAATAAATTACCACAGCCAAAGCAATTAGCACAGCTGACTAATTATCTAACTAGAGAAGACAGAGCACAGGAGAACAATGGATACCAGGGATAAGGAGGGTAAGTACTGCATAACAAGAGTACAATCAACAATTGCAGAGGAAAAATCCAGACAGTCAGAGACAACCAGAGACCAGATGAGCGCTAGGTTGACCAGGACGCTATAACCGTTAGCGTGTGGAAGCATATCAGTGTTCTCTGATAGGTTGGTGTCTTATGCTACTATGGAAACAGCCAGGACACAATGGGAAGACAGGAAAATGCGTGCCTGACAGTAGTGTGGGCGGCACTCTCCATGTTGACATGCACATGGAGGACGCTGAGGGAATCGGCACTGAATAACCGGATGTGGTGGGGAATGGGTAAGTGTTTACATTACATTTACACTACATGTACATTATACAATGCTCTGTCCTGTTACTATGTCCAATTGAGAGTAATTCTAGACAACTGCTTTGTGTGTTCTGGAATGTCACAATGGCTGGAAATACTCCCTCATCTTACAATTACATCAATGGTTAAAGCACTATATAATTCAAGAAAGCTTTTGACAGCAAGCTCCTACACTGAGCTTCTTTTAAACACATATCATTATACTTATATCTCTCCATATAGTAGTTTTAAAATGGGATTGTTCCCAAGCATTGCCCTAACTGCCAGCCCGCTGAAGCAGTGGTGGAATTTCTTTGCAGGCACCCGGAGGCAAGGGGCTGGCGTGATGTCATGATGTTGTGCAGTGCATTCCTGGGAAAAGGTAAGGAATATCTTTTTAACGGAGCTCACAGCCAGTAATAGCTATATTTCTGGCTTGGTCCAGTTACCGGAGCCTTCAGAAAGTGCCCCCCTCTGAGCTGGCACACGGAGCTCAGCGCTTCCATTGCCTCTGGTACTTCTGCCACTGCGCTAAAGCAGACCTTTTTCATTGCCTCCGGGGATGCCCTATAATACATTCTAATTGCAGATTATGGCCCAGATTCACAACCGCAGACATATTACACATATGTCCTTAATTTACCGATAATAGTTACTATGCATGCATAGTAACTATTTAACGTAATCTATATATCATTTTGTTACGTAGATTGCATATATGCTATACGTCCGGTAGCCTGAATCCAGTCCAGGGGCTGCAAACAACTACTTTTCATTGTTATTTTTGCCATTAAAAAAAAACATTTGACAAAACTGTATCCAATCCTGCCCCCCCCCCCACACACACACACACTTTTTCCACAAACATTGTTCCATGTGATCCACATTGATTGTGTGGAAACCTTGTTGCATAAAGAAAGAATGATGGGCAGGGTATTTTCGGTTTGGGAAGCATACATAACAAAATGCTACATCGTAATGTCCAAAAGCAAATATTCTATAGTATAAAGTGCTCATACTCAGAGGTATGAAAATATAAATCTTTTAGGTGAGCAGCCTATTGTTCTTCCTGACTGTGAAGCCTCCTAATCTGGCCCTCTCTGTGAATCATCCCCTCCAATTCACATAAATTTGACAACTTAACTTTGGCTTGGAATCCCTATGAATGCAGTGTAATATTTAATGATGAAGCTCATCTCTTCTTGAACTGTTACTGGACATTGCTATTTGTCCTGTTTATAATGTCTGAATGCATGATCTAATAAAAAATACTTAAAAACATATATTTGCAGTCATTTCATTTTGCCATTGCACAGAACCTATGCCAACATTGCAGGTAATAATCCCATTTGAATTTGGCCTGTTCTGCTGATTTTTTATGCTGAATGTATTGTACTGTTGTTAAGCCTTCCGTTTCCTCACCAGGGCTGCTATCTGGGGGGGGCAGAAGGGACTATTGTGCCTGATGGGGGCCCGCTGAGTAGTAGGCCAATGCACAGGGAAGAACTGCTCGTCACACCGGCCTGCTGTTAAAGCAGGTCCTTAGCGCCCTGCCCCTATGTGTTGTCACCAATAATATCACATAGGGGCCAGGGCCCCGCACCTGTGTCCTGGGCTCCGCATTTTGTGACGGTGGCTCTGTTGTCTATTGTATCGTCCATTGTGGAATTACTGCTGCACATATTTAGTCCTGTTGCAGTGAATACAATTATGTAGCATATAACATATCGGGGTAGATCCAGAACAACGTCCACGAGTGAATTTACGCTAGCGCACGTCAGTTGTTACGCCACGTAAGTCATAACGTAAGGGGCAGAAATGTATCAGTGGCGTATCAATGTATGAAGGGACGTGCCAGCCATACGCCACCCGTATTTACACTTCGAAGGCGGGGTGAAGCATTTAAATCATACAGCATGGGCGTGCTTAGCAGCGTAGCTACGTGTGTGTTCGCTAGTGGTTACACAGCATAAAGTTAAGGTAGTATGTATAGCGTAAGGCGCCTAAAATACGTACATGAAGGGGTGTGCCGAGGAGAGTGCATCGAAGGCACACTAGAGTAAGTACGCAGTGTAGTAAAAGCGTAGCTCTGGATCTGGCCCATCATGGCTACTTTGTCAAGTTTGTCAACACACACACACACAGTGGTATGGAAAACTCTAAACCTATAAGAAAGTATTTCAAAGGCATTCTCCACCACTCACCTTGCTCTTGACAACCTGTAGTTGAATACACGCCTTTCAGGTGTCAGCAGTGTATTTTGGTGGCATATGCTTTGTAAGGTCACAAACACCTTGGGACTTTTTTAAGCTTGAAAAAGTCCCAAGGCAGGATGAAACGTGTTGCAAAGGACTCCTATCAATTACCCAATTACTAATTTGCAACTAAACAGCTCCTGGGATTGTGTTTCATAGCCACCGCTTCGGGGACGCCCAGTATGTGGGTACAATATTGGCTGCTATTATACAGAGGAGCTCTTTGACAGGTGACAGGTGATTAGTTCCTAACCACGGGTCTTGCGTCTCTACACTATTCGCCTGGCTGCAAATGAGATCTTCTCTGCTCTGACCATCTTGTTTGCTTGCTGCTAGTGGGATTTGCCTGCATTAAATCCTAAAGGTCTCCCTTTCACCATCAGCACATCATGATCAGCTAACTATTGAAATTGCCTCAGTGTTTTTTCCTGATCCTAAATATTCAGCACAGCTAAATTTTCCCTTTTCTGCCATTCCACTGGCCTTCAAATTCTACAGCAACACTTTGCCATTCCTTCATCATAGATGTGAACTGTAACAAAATGAAATACATTTTTTTGTTAGAGAAATATTGTTGAGGCATGGTAACATACTATATATTGAAATGTATTGTTTTCTGTTGTACATCCATCTATATTACAGGAGGAGGGGTTGTACACCTCTGTGAAGGACACTGTGGAAATGTTTGTGCCGACCTGGTGCACTCCTCAAAGGCCACAGCAAAATGAGCACCATGCAAAAAAAAGGACAAGAAAAGACCCTGTATTGCTGAAGACAGTTCTGAAGTTACAACTTATAACACTGGACTCAGCCAGCAGGTTATTAGAACAGAATGATGATGGACCGTATTCACAGATCCGTTTTTGCGTGGGGCTGTGTGCGTATTTTTTGGATCGGATTAGCGGCGCATGCGTAGTAACTTTTTCCACGCACATTACGTAGTATTTACGCACGTAAGTACTTTTGGCACGGACTCGTGAATCGCACTTAGGGACATACGTCCGGTGGTTTTTATCCGGACGGTAGAAGTTACGTGAAAGTGGGCAGGGGGAAGCATTTAAATGGGCATTTGAGGGCGCGGTTAGATAAATACACACATACATAAGTAACATACGCTCGTAAGTACACACGTAGACTTAAGGGTGTCCTACGGAGGCGGAAGTAACAAAAAACCCGTCCAGCCGAGGGGAGTGTCATGGGTGTTGCCTTGCTATGTGCATGTGTAAAAACACGCACGTAGTAAATACGGATCTGTGAATCCGGTCCAATGAGTGTGATCTTCTACATGCTACCATGGCGTAAAAAGCTAAGGAAGATGCAGACAACAGGGCAAAGGCTATGCATATAATCTTTGACGTCCTATACAAGGGGAACACTATTTACACGGGGTTGGTGGAGTCCCCTCCAACATACAGACAAAACCATTTTAGGCCTATTTGTCATGTACCATCCTTTCAGCTACCATCACATCACTTCAGCTCCTCACTATTTAGTATAAATAATAGTTATTTGTTATTTTTTACTTTATGGTTTTGTATAAATATATTTATATTATTCAAATGCATGTTATTGTACTCACCTTCGTGTACTTCACCTTCTTAGAGAACATTAATAATAGCTTCACTGGTTTTCATTATGATCAAGCTCAACAAGAGAAATAGCTGTACTGTACTACAGTTCTGCAAGTGTCCTTCCTGTTGACAGATAACGCTGCCTGTCTTTGCTATGCAGAAATGGGTCTCCTGAAATATGTGTTCCTTTTCTATGAACAGAGGGACCAGTTGCAGCATGTCCCTAAACGTAATGTCATCCATTCACAGGAAATATTTGAAATCATCTGAGTTGTTGTCCTGTGTCTCCTAGGTAGTGACTAATGTTTTTGGTCTACACACTGCACTTCTTTCTTCTTATTAGTTCTTTGCAGCTTTAACAACAGTGCTGCAAACACAAAAGAACAAGATTTTCTTTTTGACTGACTCATGGGAAATATGAAAGTAATGAAAAAGGCAACAGAAAGCCACGAGTGTTTGGGGTATAGTCAAATTATTTAAATAATGCGAAGGTGTCCAAAGCTTGATGTTGACAGTCAAAATGTTGACAGTTCAGAATGTTGACAGTTGAGTATCACGTTAGTGTTACATATATATGATATATATTATTACATCTCTAAAATTGTTTACAAGCCATCTGCATTACATTAAGTTTACAGATGTAACAAAAAAGTTCTAATATGATCATTCACTGTCAACATTTTGACCTCTTTACATTTTAGGCTGTCAACATTTTGACTTGTCGACATTTCATACCAGACCCATCTGTACAATATCTGTACACTGAGTATAAAGACTTGGGGCCTGATCCAGACCTAGTTAAGTGCTTGAACTTAGTTACTCCTGGGCTAAACCATGTTGATTGCAGGGGAGTCATATTTCATCTGTTGTAAGCAGTATTAGAGTTGAGAGGTGATGTTTCCTATCCCAAGTCTAAATAACAGTGTGATAGTAAAGCTGGTCAGTATCTGTGTACAGTAAGCAATTCAAAGATATATCCCTGCATGCAAAGAATACAATTAACTGGATCCAGCCCTTGGGCCCTGATTTATAGTTTGAAAATAAGAGAGGAAAGTTACACCTGGGCAAAACTATGTTGATTTCAGGATGGGGGGGTCAAAGCAAAAGCAAAGTATTCTACCTGCATGCAGAGAATAAAATGTATTTGACGTCCCCTAAAATCAACATATTTTTGCACAGGGGTAACTTTCCTTTCTTAGGACCGGATCCAGACCCCTGCACGCTTTTCATATGTGTGGGGGTCTATCCATCCACATGAGAGAGGAAAGTGAACTCTCCCTGTCACTCCCGTCTCGTGCGTATTTTTATTGGACATACACTGCCATAAGGCAGCCTTAAGTCACACGAGTGAATCAGTGGTCCGTGTGACCGCTGATCCGCTCAAAAATTTAAAAACCCACCCCACTGTACATTTTATATGCTTCCCCCTGCTTACCTTGTCAGGCGGAGGGGAAGCGCAGCCCCTTCGTACGCAAGATCGGTTGTACGGAACTTAGAAGTTGTGTCCATAAGATGCACACAACATCTGAAGGGCATATAAGTTCCGTACAGGGGGTGTTATCACTTACTAGTGACCTGCTCACCTAATCCAAACACAGGAGGTGGGGATGGGCATGCAAGTGGACGGTGGTAGGCAAATCTGCATTCAGACAGAAGCAGAACCGTGCATAGATTTTAAGGTAGGGTTCTGGACATGTAAGTGTCCAGAACTCTGAATGTAAGAGGGGAGTTCACTTCCCTCTCACATGCAGAAACACACCTCTGTGAATATGGAAAATGCAGGTCTGTATCAGGTCCACAATTTTATTTGTTAGCAGATCACAAAAATAGTTCAGTATACTAAGGAGGCAATTTCAGCATTGTGATTGATCTGTAGCTAACTTTATTTGATCACAGTTTGCAGAGCAATTTACAGTTTACTTGCTTAAAGTATGTCTGCCTTGCAGGCTAAAAGTTGCCAGCCTGCCCTTGTGTTCAACAAAGGTCAACTGGGGAAGTAAGTAAAGTGTAAGTTCTTATCTGTTAGTCACAGGATACAGCATGCAGAATCTTGAAGCAGGAACATGCTTATTGCTTTTTACTGTCCATATAAGGACTGATAGAGACTGGTTATTGATACTAGTAATGACATGGTACAGCAGAATACACCAGGTTACATATTTTTGCTACATCTTCCTTGGGCTTTCAAAACCTTTTTATACAATGAACATTGCATTAAACTATTCAGACTGACTTATGTTCTTTGAGCTGACAACATATTTTTTTTACAATAATTGGTTTACCATGCAGTTTATATCAAGGATCAATTTGCTGAAAAAATAAATAAAACATTCCTAAAATACACTAATCTTATAATCAGATTGGTTACTTTCCATGAATAATCTAAAGACTGAATACATTGCATAGTCGTAGTTACATCAACCAAGAGAGATATTACATCATTAACCTTATGACTAGTGGTAAGGGGGATGGGTGTGTCTATGCCTCCTCCTCACCCACAGTAAAAAAGTATAGGACTGGAGATTTATTTGTGAACTTTCCAACATAAAAATACTTTCACCTTGTCTCTGGGTCTGGCTGAAGCCAAATATCAGATCTGATCTGGGCACAACAGTCTCTGTTCTAATGCTCCTGGAGCTCTCAGAGCTTTAACATAAAATTTAGCTGGCTATGTTTCCCAGCATGCCTGGAATTATTGCAAGTATTGTTGCATGCCACTGCACTATGGCTGCCAGGGTTAGACCATACAGCAGCAGCTGGAAGCAGACTTCACCCACCCACTTCACCAAAACACTAGCCTGAAGAATGGTTTAAACTGATATAGGATCTTGTTATGCAGAGGTGGAACTAGCAAGTTGTGGGGCCATGTGCAAAAAAAAAATGCTTTGGCCCTGTTGATAAACCAGGTAACCTGGTGAAGAGCTTCGGCGGTGTGGTGATGATGGCTGTGTGCCCTTGTATCAGAATAGGCCCCGGTGCCGCTGCACCCTGTTGTTATTTTGTGTAAAGATAATAGATTTATACAAGCTGATGACACATCTGTGTTGTGCTTTGCAGCCCTGGCTGCAACAAAAGATAGGAAAAATATGGGACGGGATTCAAAATTAGGAGTGTTAGGTTTGGCCAGATCTGCACCTAACTCATCCATCCAGTCCCACAACCCGCCCCAGTTTTTAGGAGCCTAATACCACTTAAGAGTGCCATAGGGCTACCTTAAGTAACCATGCGTAAAATATGCATGGAGACCCTTTTTCCGCACCCTTCCCAGCTGCTTATCATATCCCACCCACTTTTCCCAGAGGTAGCACTGGCACACCTCCTTTTGCTTAAATCACTATGCGCTGTCTTTAAAGACCACACTTAGTGAATCTTCATACGTAGCCACTACATACATTGCCTAGTCTATATGACTACGAATGCGCAGTAGGTCTGTACTTAACAATAAGAGAACCTACAGCAGCTTCTTAGGTGTGAATCCGGTCCGTGGACACTATTGTAGGGAATTTAAGAACTTCTATGGATATAATTTCAACACAAGCACATATAGATTATATGCCCCTTTTTTTCTCTTTTTTTAATTCTGCTCAAATTATACTCATATTAGGGCTTTTTATGCCCCAAAATAAAACATCCCATCCTTGTTCATGCTCTTTGCACTTGCTGGCTGAATGCTTTTCTTCTGACGTGGCTGCTCCCAGCAGCTTACAGGCAGTGTCTGCAGAAACAGATACATATGTTAAATGCTTCACCTCTGTATAACATTATGACGACATTGGGACAGTCAAAGTCTATGGCTGCCCTGTCTGTGCTGTCTCCTATCAGTGGCGCTTGGCCTGATCCTGAGATGTAGTATTGTTTGAAAATTAGATACTTTTGTACTCCTTTCTGGAAAGCTGAGCAATGACTGAACACCCTACATAACACTGTACCCATCACACTAATAACATATTTATACGTATTGCTTCCCCCATTATTAGGTCATCAGTCAAAATGTCGACAGGTCCAATTGTCAGCAGGTCAAAATGCTGACAGTTGAGTATTTTTTTAGTATTATATATATACACATTACATATAGATTATTAATTTTTTTTTACAAAATATCTGCATTACAATAGGTTTACATATGTTACAAAAAAATACTAGTATAATACTCAACTGTCAACATTTTGACCTGTCAACATCTCATTCCAGACCCATTTCCCCAAGCTATACCTGTGTTCTCACCAACACACCCACTGCTGTACAGTACCCTCTACCACTGTGTTCTCTGCAACACTTCTGTCCGCCTGGGGAGAAGGTGTAGGAGAGAAGAAGGTAGGGGCTTGAGGGTACAGAAGAGAAGAGAACACAGGCAGAGAGGGTCTCTGCCTGTGTTCTCTTCTCTTCTGTACCCTCAAGCCCCTACCTTCTTCTCTCCTACACCTTCTCCCCAGGCTCTGTGCTCTCACCAGCTTCTTCACTATTGTCCAGAACCCACTGCCACTATGTTATGTATGGCTCCAAGTATGTATGGCTCCTCTTTGTCCAGCACCCTCTCCCCCATGTTCTCTCTATCCACCCCATTTCTCTTCAGCACTCCCAGCCCCTATTTCTCTCCAGTTCCCGCTATGTTTGACCAGCACATACCCACCTATGCAGAAACCCTGCTTCTATGTTCTTTCTGACCACCCTCCACATGTGTACAGTCCTTGATTCAACAAAGACAGGGACATTAGTGCACAGCAGATGATGAGGTGTTACTTCAGTGCTCCTAGCATCATCTCTCCAATTAACATATGGAGATATATTCCTTTATGGTGTATCAGACATGACACTCAATATAGGCAGATATGCATCTTGGACAAAGGCTGCTACTTGGAAACAGCATTTGAGAGTAGAAGGGAAAGGGAAGGATATACATCATAGGATGAGATTATATTAAGGCAAAGGCGAAACAGAAGTGGTGCACCCCCTAAAATGCTGTGGTGCATGTACAAAATTAAAGTGTACAGAGAGAGAAAGAAAAGTGCCAGAAAAATGCATTTAGGGAAATACAGCTGAGCAGCTTTATTTTCAAATAGTAGCTTAGATTGGACCTAGGACAGATCACCTTTAAACTCAATTTTGTCAACATATTTAAAATGTTCTTAAACTGGCGTAGTCACATGCTTTTAGCAGTATGCATATCCGCTTTTTTGGTTTTGTTTCTAACTTTGAATCTGCTCCAAACAGGAAACAGATACAGAGGGTAATAAAAAAAAGAGACACAGAGAGTTGATGGGTCAACGTGCAGCTAGAAAAATATTGAAGGTGTTCAGGAAACTTAAGGTGTAGTGCTGGAGTTTTAGATGTGTTTAGAATGAAAATGTGAATTCTGCGTAAACAGAATGGACAACTATAAGAACCATTGCTGAGGGGGAAGTAACTGTCAGGGCAGGGAGGAGAAATAGGAGAAGAGAGAATGGCAGGAGCTGGGCAAATAGGGAAGTGAAACTGGCAGGATATGGACAGAGACTGATGTGTGGAAATATGCATGTGTTAATATCATACACTTAGGACAACTACATGTTGTAAAAACTTTAATGCTCAGATTCCTCTCATTGAGATTGAGGTAATAGAGACAGAGACAAGCAATTGATTGTCTAGCTAATAACCCAGCCTGTTCCATTTAATGTGTATGCACAGATATACTGGTTGATCCAGAGTTTGCATGTAAGATGTAAGTGTACACCTCAGCAAAACCATGTTGCAATGTGAGGGGACAATATATAGGCTGTGCCAAGGTATATACTTGAACCTGTGTTACCCTTGCTCTCTATCTCTGGATTTGCAGAAATTAGACCTTTAGCAGACATATATACAAACCATACATCAGTCCTCTAACCGCTGCCATCACAAAGGCAATGGGAGTCGCCACCTCAAATCGCTTTTAGTAGAGACAGAAGAAAACAGAGGTTGTCTCTATTTTAAAACGGCAGCCTTTTTCGAATTTCTTTTTTTTTAGAATGGGTAAATATACCGATCGGCATACTTACCCATAAATTTTTTGAAAGCCACTGGACTTGTCACCTTGGAAGCCGCCATAGAGTTCAGTAACACTCTCAAGGGACTTTTAGGGTTAGGATCTGGGGAAGGGAGGATTAGGATCAGCCTGCAGGGAATGGAGTGTTACAGTTAGGCTAGGGGAAGGGGAGTCTTAGGGTTAGGCTATGGACTGGGGAGTCAGGCTGCAGGGAAGGGTAAGGGTAATGGAACGGGAGGGTTAGTGTCATGGAAGGAGACAGTGTAAGGATTAGGGAGAGAGTTGGGGTAAAAGTTAGACTTACCATTCAGAGCTCCATCTTTGCTGTACCGGTCATCGATTGATTGCTTTGCCTCTGCAAGAGAACGGCCCTTTCGAAAAATCACCATTTGCAGGAAACATTGTTTTTGTCTCCTGAAGTTCCTACTCTAACCCTTTATCTTTCGTTAAATCATTTTTCCCCAAAACGTTTTCTCAGTGCAATATACGGTATGGACCACTCAGTAATGAGTCCTCGAGAGCCAACTTCTTCTATCTGCTTATGACAAGTTTTGCACCTCTGCAGATACAGAGATCTTATTGCACAAAAATATGCATCTGACCATTATACTGGGTGTGTTTGCCTAGAATTTGGCAACATATGTAACAAGAACAGTTATTGCAGAGCACTTCAGCATGTATGTAAAACCCAATGTTGTGGATTATTCATAATACTGCTAACAGATATGCAATAGATATTTTACTAATATGTTACATTTGTTTCCTGTAATACAAACTCTGGATAAAAAATGTTGAACTGCTTTCATTTAATTGACAATTAAAAGTCTACATTTAATTTATGACAGGTTCTATGCTAAATATCTGGGTAAAGTAAGACTGTAATGTCCAATAATAATGTTAGATAATGCCACCTTAATTCTAATCTTTGTAAATATGTGTTATTTTTATATACTCTCGATTACCATCCATTGTACGCTTTTTACTCTTCTACAATGTATAAACCCATTACAAGTCAGATCTGAGTCACAAACACAGCTTGAAAGAAGTTCCAAAAATTCCATGTATGCAATGATAGCTGTACAAACACAAAGACAGGATTTTTTAAATAAGGTTATTCCTTTAATACACCACGTGTTTGCATTTTTAACTATGTAACATTGACCGAAAACTGTAAAAATATGCAACATACCATGAAACAATAACACGATCCTGTAATTAAAACACATAATCATATAGAGATTACGGTGGTAACTGAAGATAAAGAGAAAGGTTCGGGGTGGGGCTCTGATAGGAGAAATACTGCACCCTGTATCTACCGTAGCGGGTGCATCCTTGTCCTGCACTACATTACTTTTTTCTTGAGGCGATCATTTACATCTCAGTATGTTAGTCACTGATTTTTTTTCCTTACTACGTATCCCTCCGCCGTCCGCAATCCCTTAGCCAATCAGAGACCCGGGTCCTGGAACTTTCCTTATATGGTCTGGCCGGTGGGGCGCGCGCAGTATAAAACCGGTGCCGAGCCCCCCTCTTCGTTCAGTGCCCGCTCGCTTAGTTCTCAGCAGTATTCAGGAGACGCTCTCAGCCTAAGGTAAGGACGTGTAGAATTTGCGTGATCTGGCTTTTTGAATTCTTTGACATGGTTACGTTTTTATATTATTATTATTCAGTTTTTTTTTTAAAATATGTGCGGATATTTTATATTTATTATGTTTTTATATTTTTGATATATTCCTCATACTGAGGAGCCGCATTTATTAGCGAGGCTATAAGTATCTGCTGCTATATAGTGACAAGCTAGTGTGGTCGTATTAATCGTAAATGGCGCAAGTTTCATATTGCTAAAGCTAAATGTGAGTCGAGTGAGGGAGCATAATGTAGTCCTAAGCAGTGTAGAAGGTAAAACAATGGCTTCAAATATTGTGGCAGCAGACTGTAGGGTGTGGTCTTGGCTTCAGTAACCGAGCGTTAATGGTCTCGCATCCTGAATACTCCACAAAGGCCTATGTTAATGCACGAGTTAGGATTTGATTTGTTTCACTATCCAAGAATGGACCTTCCGATGCTGTACATGGCGGATTAAGTTATTGCTACTTTCCCTCCCCTGCTGCTAATCTAGTGTTACCTTATTTGGTAATTCTTGCACTGTAGAAGGACTTCTCTTTGTTTTACGGAGGAGTGGTGCAGACCCACACGCCCTCTGCTGGCAGATAATATAACGAAGACAGGAAATGAGCAGTCACTGATTAACCTGTTCTGTATCCAACACTCAGATCACAATGGAAGACGATATCGCTGCCCTGGTTGTAGACAATGGCTCTGGAATGTGCAAGGCTGGCTTTGCTGGAGATGATGCTCCTCGTGCTGTATTTCCATCAATTGTGGGTCGCCCCAGACATCAGGTAAGAATATTATAAATGTTCTATTTTTTTTATTTTTGCTTGGTAACAGCTAAATAGAAAACTTTAATGATGATCCTATATAAAGTAAAGAACATTTATGGTATGATCAGACACTCATTAGCTTTTTTTAAGTTAATTTTTTTTTTTTTTTTAAAGGAAAATAGTTTGTCTTCAATCTTAATTTTCATACCTCGGTATCTGGATTATGCAACAAAGCACATTCTTGAATAGACTATCAGAGTTCAGCTCTTCCTGTAAAACAAGGTGTGGCTCCTAGAGGTTGGCCACTTCCTCCCACATAACTGAGCAGGGTGGAGCTGACCAGCATATTTTATTATGTTAAATGTATAAGCTTTAATGATTTTATACTTAACTTATCGTTTAGGTGTGCTTTAAAGAAATCATTATTGGAATTTTTATTTAATTTTTTGTGTTCAGTTTTATTTGTGAAATGACTGTCACTTAGTGAATACATGTTTTTTTTTAACTTGTGTTCTTACAGGCTGTTAATGTGAGAGGAAAATAGTTGAGTGGTACTAATAACTGCAATTCTCTTTAATGACTTTAGTTCAAAGTACATACCACTCCCATGCAACATTATACTAGTGCTATAATACAATAGCACGTCATGCAACTTCAGCTAGTACATGCTGATCTGATAACTTTATGTAGCGATACACCATTTATTTTAATGGAAACCTGGAAGCCTTTAAGATTTTTTTTTTTTTTTTAATACAACTCATTTTCTGGGTATTTGTGGTTTCATTTTAACAACTTTTGTTTACCTTAACTAATAGTAAAATATGCTGCTAATGTTTGCAATTAAGACAAAACACAGCTATTTGAAACATTTCAGCTAAAACTTGACATTTTCTCTCCAGGGTGTCATGGTTGGCATGGGACAGAAAGACAGTTATGTAGGAGATGAAGCTCAGAGCAAGAGGGGCATCCTGACTCTGAAATATCCTATTGAACATGGAATTGTCACAAACTGGGATGATATGGAGAAGATCTGGCACCACACTTTCTACAATGAGTTGAGAGTTGCCCCTGAAGAGCACCCAGTTCTGTTGACTGAAGCTCCTCTTAACCCCAAAGCAAATAGAGAGAAAATGACACAGGTATTTGTTTATGTATTTGGTAATCCAGTAGTTTCCTATATTTCCATATATTAACTAATTTAATTTGTCCACACAGGGCTCTATTATCTCAAGTCTTCTTTGGATTATCTACAGGTTCTAATTGTAAAGTCTTTTCTGCTTGTACCACTAACAGTTGTGCAGTTTGAATATAGTGAACTCCATAACTCTTGTATGACATGTTTCACTGCCTGCCTTTTCAGCTTTGACACAATCTAAATGACACTTTTGCAGAGATCACATTATTTCTCTGGCAATTACACACGCATGGTTTGCAGATGATGACTAAGTAAAATACCCTGCTTAACACTTTAAATTTTCTCTTTCTCAGATCA
Organism: Limnodynastes dumerilii; assembly: GCA_011038615.1. Lineage (NCBI taxonomy): Eukaryota > Metazoa > Chordata > Amphibia > Anura > Limnodynastidae > Limnodynastes > Limnodynastes dumerilii. The sequence continues at coordinate 78,500 of WWET01005760.1, forward strand.
TGTTTGAGACCTTCAACACTCCAGCCATGTATGTTGCCATTCAGGCTGTACTGTCTCTGTATGCCTCTGGACGTACAACTGGTATTGTGATGGACTCTGGTGATGGTGTCACTCACACTGTGCCAATCTATGAAGGCTATGCACTGCCCCATGCCATCCTGCGTCTTGATCTGGCTGGACGTGACCTGACTGACTACCTCATGAAAATTCTTACAGAAAGAGGTTACAGTTTTACTACCACTGCTGAGAGGGAAATTGTGCGTGACATCAAGGAGAAGCTGTGCTATGTGGCTCTAGATTTTGAACAGGAAATGGCCACTGCTGCTTCCTCTTCATCCCTGGAGAAGAGCTACGAGTTGCCTGATGGTCAGGTCATCACTATTGGAAATGAGAGGTTCAGGTGTCCCGAAGCACTCTTCCAGCCTTCTTTCCTTGGTAAGAGATTTATATTTTATTGGGTTTTACCCTTGTCTCAGTTTCTTGATTCTTAACAAATTTTTGTTTATACTTAGGTATGGAATCTTGTGGTATCCATGAAACAACATACAACTCCATTATGAAATGTGATGTGGATATCCGTAAGGACTTGTATGCCAACACTGTCCTGTCTGGAGGTACCACTATGTATCCAGGAATTGCTGATAGAATGCAAAAAGAAATCACTGCACTAGCTCCAAGCACAATGAAAATTAAGGTATGGCTTAAACTCTGCATGAAACTTGTGCATGATCAGTAATTTTGGCTGGAGAGCATTTTGTTAAATGTAATTTGTAATTTCATAATTGCAGATGTCTATTCAATATGTTCCTATGCAGAGTTCCTTAAACTAGTGTATGCTATCTAATGCATAGACCCTAATTGTTCTGTTCTAAGGTAGTCTGTGCAATTAGGATATAAATAAATATTAGAATATGTACAATCACATATTGTTTGTTCCTACAGATCATTGCACCACCCGAGCGTAAGTACTCCGTCTGGATTGGAGGTTCCATTCTTGCCTCCCTGTCCACCTTCCAACAGATGTGGATCAGCAAACAGGAGTATGATGAGTCTGGACCTTCAATTGTCCACCGCAAATGTTTCTAAACGAACTGACCCTTGCATTAATCGTACTTGCACAGGAAGATCACATTGGCATGCCTTTTCCCTTTTGTTGGCGCTTGGCTCAGGATTAAATAACTGGAATTGAGAGATGGCAGGCAAACTCCAACTTAGTGCATCTTAGGACTGATTGTAACTTTTTTTTTTCTCCCAGTGTAATGCATTGTCTAGAAAAAGTCATTCCAAATACTGCTCATTTTGAGCTCCTTACAAATGGTTGTGTTGCTTTTATGTGCAGCTATTTACCCAAACATGTCTCTTGTATCTTCTGCCTTGAACACTCTGTAACTTGGCTCATAAATGTGTTCTAATCTTAAACATTTTGAAAAGTTTACATTGTCAGTGATCTTGGAAACATGCAAGTGGGGGGGTCACCTGTACTCGTAAATGAAACTCAATAAAAAGTTGCAATTTCGCATGTGGGTTTCCTGAACTCTTTATTAACCGGTTAATTACCATAGACTATTGCAACTGGTAAAACAATTGGTGGTCTGATTCAGGTAAGAACAGCAAATGCAATGGTTCACCCTAAATGCTACGTGCTACAGTATTAAAGTACTAAAATCATAAAAAGATTTAAAACCACAGAATTATAATTAACAGTTCATAGAAATGTAAAATCCAGTCAAATATTACAGGCAAATGGTGGATGAGTATTTTAGAGGATAGTATGTCTAGAAACTAGTGCACTCGCATAAAAACACACAGACTTTAATAGGTTTTCACTGCATGAGGTAGTCATGGGTATCTGCTAAATTCAGGACATGATTAAGTTGGCTTGTTTCTCTTGCGGTGTTAGTGGGGGTTTTTATTTTCTAATATATTGACCTCTATGTAAAAATGAGGAGCTTAGGATCCTATTTGTAGGATGCTGCAGTAACTCAATTATAATGTGCTTTGTATAGGAGACAAACTGATCTGTCTACTGGCAGCATTTCAGGAAGATCAAAAGTTAATTACATTCTAGCATACAATTCAACTTTTAAAAAAATATTGCGTAACTAAAAAGACAATTGTGAGGATGTTTCATAGTTTAGACAGCAAAAAATTGTTAGCAATAAAAATAAGACCTAAATGGTGAGGTAAAAACTGCCACATAATCTAGAATAAACAAGCTACCAAAATAAACATAGAAACCACAGGTAATCTGTAGTGTGAACTGTAATATAATGGGGGCACTTGTGTTACCAATACTGTGTTCAGCTGAGTAATCAGTAGTTGCCAGGGCATTAAAGCATGGTTTAAAACATAAGCAGTGGGTTTTGTCAGTTTAACATTGTCCTAACAGTCAGATAGTGTTTCCTGCTTATCTTAAGCCAGAAAGTGGAAGTAAGGTGCCAGAAGAAATTAGGCCAAATATGCCCTCTTCAGGCTTACACAGAATATAATTGACCAAATGTTCTGAGTTATTCTGGTATCCAGAACTGGTCCCTGAAGAAGCTTACAATTTGTTAATGCCTTGCATTGCCTGCAACTCTGACTATACAACTACATGTAAGTTTATCAGCAAATGACCACTATTGCTGGGCAGAATTCACATGACTTACTATTATTGCAGTTTGTCCCAAATTGCCTTTTTAAGATTGTTGTGTACAATTTCTACCCTGATATCTGAAATAAAGATCATTACTGTGTATCATGATTGATGTGTATTTAAACCAGACTTGACACATATGGCTGTAATTGAGACCTGCCATACATTGCCCCTAGGTTTAAATTACTACTGTTTTAAACCTATTTATTACTGCCTGGGCCACAAGGCGGGAGAACCCCACATGGGCCATATACCTGATTCTTGTAGAAAAACCCACAATCCTATTTGTAGATACCGATAAAGGTCTTGGTATAAAAGAAAATCTTGAATATGGTCTTAGCACTCCAAGTCTTAGTTTTCTGAAAGCTGTCAAAGCTTTATTATATACCTAATAAATAGATCAATCACTGCTCCTGTTCACATAAACAATAGTACCCTACATGGCTGTCGCCTCTTAGTTTTTGCTCTGGTAATTGAGTCCTCAGCAGCTGCTAATTTGCATGGTTCTAGACATGCCCAAGGTATGCATCATGCAGAGAGAGTACAAACTATTGCTGTTTGCAGACATGCTTCTGACTCTACAAACACCCCAGCTATCTTTTCCCAACCTATATTGATTACTTAATGATTACGGGAAACTTTACCAAGTCAGAAACCCTACACTGAAGCACTACCTCACAGGTCACTCAGCACCTTTCTTCCACTTTAAATGGCAAAGTATCAAGATCAAATATCTTAGGGTTCACCTCACAAACTCAAATAACTCCTTGTATATGGCCAGCTATACTAACCTACTCACAAAAATGTGATAAAAACAGCACTCATTGAAACAGTGCAGTATCATTGTGGTCAAGATGACTATTCTCCCCAAACCTCTTTCCTACCCTCCCTATTAGTCCCCAACTCTGTATTTATGGACATTCAAATGTTGCTATCTGGTGTCCTCTCGAATAACTGCTCTTACTCAAATTAGGTCTTCTAAAACCACCACAGCTGGTGGACATGGCTTTTCTGACATTAAAGCATAATTTTTGACCTTCCAACCTAGCCATGATGTTTGCCTTGTTTTTACCCACAGGGTCTCTAGCCTGGCTGGACATTGAAGCATTTGTCTTAGGCATCACATCCCTGTCCTCAGTCTGGGAGCTGCCCAGATCAAGCTTCCCTCCATTACTCCAGCCTCTGTCTATGGCCCACTTCACTGCCTTGGTTTGGGATGTCTGCAGATCCCATCCAAGTTCTGGGTCCCCCTCCTGCCCTTGTGGAACAACACTGCATTCCCCCCAGGCCTTGACAGGAGTTTTTCCTGGCTATGCCAACAAGTCCCAATCTGCTTTGCCTGTGACTAAAGAAATAAGCTTGTGAATGTCCCTACACTCTCTACAGCTGACATACACTAACCTCTACCTTAACTCTTTTCAATTCTTTTTAACTATAGCACTTTCTCTCAACCCTGTCAACATTACTTAACACAATCATCTTCCTCCATAGCCTCCTGTTAACCTTTTTACTAGGGCCTCAAGACATGCAGAGGCATGGGTCCAAGATTTAGACACCCTTCTCCCAGGACTCACTGACAGTCACCCTTTGGAGGAGAACAGAGAGCAAGTGGCTAAGTCTTCCACACCTGTGAAATTCATAGAATACACATACAAGATATATAAACAAGATGTACTACTGATGGTATATTAACCTGCCCATATTTCTGTCTTCTTACGAGACATTTCTTGTTTCCTTCTAAGATGGTGGTGTAAGCTCTCTTTACCACACTCCTATCCTTATCTATGGACAATATGTTACCCACTAGCAGAAAGCGATAAATCCTCTCATAAACTGCCTTCACACATCCTAGTAGCGGCCAAATGCCAGATCATGGCCAAGGCATGGAAACCCTTCCCCCAAAAAGGGATGGGCCTCATGGCAAATAGCTCACTGTTCATCTAAAACTTTACTCACCCAACAAGCATCCACCTGGGAACCCACCTTCCCTCTTTATTTTCTATGCCATTTAAGTCACTTTGTTCTGTTGTTATACAGTTTACTCAATGTAAATGGACCTTATTTTCTACTGCGTAATCTGAATATGCTTAATTAGAAATGAATGACAGCAGCTAGCTCACTTCTCATAGCACTCAGAAATAGCAACATGCTCATCAAACCATGCTTCTCACACCTACTTATATATATATATATATATATATATATATATATATATATCACGCACAGATCACTTCCTGTGCGCGGGACGAGAGCCCTCCAGGTGGTCTGTTTGAACGGAGAGGTGATGGTTAAGTTGATTCTCTATATAACACTGTTAATAATTTTGTACATGTTGCCCTGATGAAAGCTCAATAAACATGAGCTGAAACGTTGGTACACAGCATGTACGTGTGACCTGGAGTCAATTATTTTCGGTGTATGCAAATCTCTGAGTGCCATCCATATCCTTCTCTGTTTATTTGCCTGACCAAGCTGGAGGAGCACCAGAGTCATAGATGTTTACATAGGAATAAGGAGTGCCTTCCATTTTGCAGTCTTTGTATTGGATATTTACTTTGAAAATCCTGATAAGAGCACCCTCCATAGAAAATTGCACAGAGAGTATATTTCTTCATCACTGCCTACCTTCAGTGACGGTCACAGGAGACGTGGTAGAGCAGACTGCAGATTTATTATGGCAGAAGAAGCAGCTTTAACTAATCTTTCCCGCTTAGCCATCCCACTTGATGAAGTGCTGTCGTTCTCAGAGGCTGAAGCGGAAGAAATACTATGTATATAGACACTGGCAGACATAGGAGGGGCTGAAACTAATGAGGACATCTACAGAGAGCTCACTAGATAAAAAAAAAGAAAGAAACTGATGCCTTATACCATGCCATAATTCTCTCCAAATATCATCGTGTAAAAAAGATCCCTCGCGGATTTAGAGTGCATAATATACCTGTTACACTCCGTAAGAATAGCACTAGCAGGGTGTAGCAGGCTTTGATTCTGTGTTCACTTTTCCCCAGCTGTCTAGTAATTACCTCTAGAGGTGTGTCAGGCTCTCACCACTGATTGGGGGAGTTCCCCTTAAATAGCCTCTGCTCAGTCTCACAGGTGTCGGTTATAGCGTCAGTCTGAGTGCTTGGTTTGCTATTTGCATTTTCCTGTTACCGTGTGTTCCTGGTGTGTTCCCCCTTGCCTTCCTGATACCCTCTTATTGTTGTTTGTTGACCTCCTATGTGGTGAGGTGCGCGGCGAGAGTAGTTTGCTACTCCCGCTGGCGGCCTCAGCCCCGGACAGGTCCCGGTCTCCATTCCTCTCCGGAGGTGTGTGTGCATGTGTTTTTCCATCTCACATTGCCCCGGCCTGTCGGGTGTGTGTTTGATCTGCCACGTGTTTTGAGCGTCTCCTGCTTTTGCCATCTAGCAGTGAGTGGAGTTCGTTGTAGTTCTCCGGTGTTTACATCTCCTCTCAGCATTGTCATCTTGCTTGTGAGTGTAGCCGCCAGTCTTGTTACTGCTGTGTAGTTATTTCTCCAGTGTGTCTGCTGTGCGTGTATTTCCACTGAGTGTGTCATCTTCAGTGTGTATTATTAGAGCCGTTGCTCCACTGTATATTTCCAGCTTGCAAGGTATGTATTTAGGTAGACATCATCTGTCTATACCTATTAGTACTGTTTACCATCCTGTCAGAACTGTCCCTTAGTACATCCTGGGACTTGTTGTGCACCTAGCGCTGTCTTTGCTGCAGTACCCTTAGTAGTATACTTACCTGTGTAGGAGTTAGCCTGTATCCCTCCAGGTCTATTATCATCCTCCTCCTTGCTCCCCTGCTGTTGGGTTCTTAAGTATACCACTGTCTGTATTACAGGGTTCAGTGTGTACTGATATTTCGCTGTACTGTTTATGAGGGTTCCAGTATTTGCATTAATAAACCATTACTGTTCTTTGAGAGCTCAGTGTGTGTTGTCCACCTGTTATCCTGTATGCAAGGGTTCCTGTGAATACCTGGGTTCCTGTCAGCTTAACCACGCTGCAGTACCCCTCTGGGGCTATCGCTGGGGGCACGACCTGTCAGACCAGCAGCCCAGACTATCCTCACCACTAGAGGCTCTAGTGAACACCTGGTGCTGACATAGATTCCGGGCCCCCGGTGAGAATCCCTTTGGCCGACTGTAACAATACCTACCATAGGGAGACAATGTCCAGAGTTTTGCAGACATTGGATAAGAATCCTTAACAAGTGTTCCATGGATTTAATTCTGCTAGTGGAACAATCCAAGAAGGATGCGGCCAAATACAAAGCCAAGATTGAAGAATTGGAGCAGGCTAAATTGCCCACCCTACTGGCAGACAACGATACAGACTGGATGTTGAAGATCCAAATCCAGGTGGAAGCTCACAAAAATTTATTAATCAAATATAAAAAAGAAAAAAGCTCACCATCAACAGTGACTACAGAGAAATGAGAGCTTATAAATGGCTCAGTGGAATTGATAATCCACGCAAGAAAATACAGAGGCGTAGACCTCCATATAGGAGACCTTATTCATCAGAAACGGGAACCACACAGAGTGACACAGACAATGAGTCATCTAGCACACAAGCAGTTAACTCTACCCAGAAGCCCCCTTTAGGGGTTCGTACCCGCTCCAATGTAGACCCAGGCCCATCCAGAGGGGCGGCCAGGGGAAGAGGGGGCACAGGACACAAGACCAACAAGAAGACTTAGTCTTCAATTTGTCCACAAGGATTTTGTAGAGTCCGTGTACCCCAAAAAGTACC
>WWET01005761.1:10987-23998 GCA_011038615.1 Limnodynastes dumerilii
CCCGCCCTCATTAGCTTACCTCTACGCCGGCCACAGGGGGAGTGTTGTAGGGAGTGCATACCAATATGCTGTGCGTTAGTGCATTGGCATCAGGATCAGCTCCCAAGTGTGGAAATTGGTGCTTAATGGGTTTTCCCTTTACTACTTGATGAGGAGAACACTCAGTAGTTAAGCTGAAGAAAGACAGTAGCACATTCCAACTTTGATAAAAATTTAGATGATGAAATTAGCAGCAGAATTTGAGGGAGGGGAACAAGTATGTCTATGGCTATAGAGTATATTAGAAAATTCCATGTGTGGCAAGTGTGATGGGATGAATAATAGGGAAAAAAATTAAGATATTGAAACCACTAGGGTGGCGTTAAAATCATTACTTTTTTTGCGTTATATAGTAGGCATTGCATTTTAAGAATGAACAAAAAAATAAGATATAGCTAGCATTTTTTTGGTAAATCTGATCAGCCTAAGTAATATGAAATACATGCTGATCCACTATAAATATACAATACGTTCCATTACGATAAAGTCCTCTGCAGATCTTCAGTAAATCTACTGTAGTCACATGAATGGATGAACTAGAGAGAACAGTTTGGGTTATTTAAAGTGACAGCTTGACTAATTGAAGTACAGAATTGGTCAGTATCTATTCAACTAAACATATGATCATTGCCTGAGCAAATGCACATTTAACTCTCTATTATCTTTGCAGAGCAGCATAAAGATGAAAGATTGAGTGAGGGAGCCATGCTGCTGGTGAAACGACTCACAGCATGCCCAGGATATAGACTGCTGAGAGGATGCTTATAGCAGTGCATCTAACCAGCAGGAGAAAATGAGAGATAACAGCCTGTTTAGAACTGCTTTGTATGCAATGCCTTTTTTTTCATCTGCTATTTAACTTTGGATAAAGCTGCAAATGTACTATACACAGTACTAGGATTAAAGAGTTAAAGACAAAATACATCTTATGAGAAGGAAATGCTATCTTGCTATACCTTCTGAAAAAGCACCCCTAATATGCAACATTAAAAAATATATGTAAATTTCTATTTAATATAGAATATAGAAAATTGGAAGGTGACAGTTAGAGGTTTTTAAGGTTTTAAGAGGCTTATACTGTATGTATAACTAGATAGCCCCAATATTAGCATGGTACAGCAAAATCTATAATAATAACAAAGATGTATAATTATTACTATGTCTGATATTATAGCATATACATCCAGTATTATTAAAGTGCTGCTCTTGAGATTAGGCATAGTTACTGTAATAGTAACTTTGCGCAAATCGTGTGGTATTGGCAAGCAGAAGGCAGTACACATAACTTACCAACTGGAGTCTTAGCTTGGCTTGATTACTTGAATGGAATACAGTAAATTTAGGGATGGTTCATCAAATTATGAAGTGTCTAGAAAGTACTGAAGATAAAGTGGCTATATAAACCCTGTGCTACTAGATGTACAATTTCTTCTAGCTTGACTTTCAAAGGATAGGAGTAGAAGGTAAAGTATAACATCTATATGTGTGTATTGCCCTTCTTCCTACTAAGGGTATTGTAGTGGCTAATTTATTGCTGTTGTTTGTCTCTATTGCTCTTTTTATCTCTCTTTGACTTTCATACCTTTGTCCTATCTTCTGCTGCGCTTGGTCAGCTCCCTTTCCTTCACTTTCATCTGTCCTCTTTTCATCTATTCATTTTATCTATTTCCTCATTAGATATTTCTCAGCTTTCTCTCTCTCTCTCTTGCCTGCAATAATATCCGTATTGGTAATATTACACATGGTATTGATGGGAAAATACTGTATGTATTGTCTTTTTTCACAAGACACAAACATGTGTAACAATGTAGGCACACCAGCAGGGGTAAACAATAAAGATAATCTAGGTAGAATGTAGGACTGATCAAGAGTGTGCCTACTTGCAGTTAAATGCCAATAATTGCAAAATTATGCATTTGGAGTGCAAAACCCCCCAAAACTCAATTCATCACTAACAGCACCAACTTTGAAACTACTGAAAAGAGAAGTGATTTATGAATCATTATTTAATGTGACTTAAAGGTAGCCATACAATGTAACAAAGTATTGAGAAAGGCAATTTGGATGCTTAGTTCCCCAAGAAGAGGAATTAGTAGCAGAAAGAGAGAAGTAGTAATGCCACTTTATAGGTCATTGGTATGACCTCACCTAGAATAATGTGGTCAGTTCCGGAAACCATGTGTGCAGAAAGGCATAAATACATTAAAGACTGCACAAAAAATAGTACATGGCATGTATAAAAGAACCCATATGAATAAAAACCAGTTACTAATTTTGTACAACTAGAAGCAGAGAAGGGAAAAGGGGAATATGATAGCAGCTTTTAAGTATATCATAGGGAGTAACCAGGAGGAGTTTGTCATTTTTCAAAGGAAGAGGTGTTTAGAACATGTGTGTAAATTAGGGGGTAACAGGTTAAGAGGAAATATGTGGATAACTATATGTGGATAACTTCACTATCGTTGATAGATGGAATAACCTCCAACCTGAGGTGGTAGATGTTAACACAATGGAATTGCTTAAACATGCTTAGGATAAATATAAGTATATCTTAAATCACAAACTAAATTGATGGTCAAACAGGGTCTAGGGTCAGTACAGTTTTAAATAAGAAACTGGACAGACTTGATGGGCCATGTGTCTCATATCTGCTGTCACTTTCTATCCTTCTATGTTTCTATGGTCCTCTTAAAGGTACTCACTTCAGCTCATACTCAGGGATGCAGCTATTGGTTGGCAGAGGGAATTGTAATTGTGGGCCCAGGTCAAGGAACCGGAAGGGAAACTGAGTTTGTGCCACTGGTTCGTTTGGTTGGTTTTTCATGCTTGTGTCATTTTTGTCAGATTATACAGTTGGTGTAGAGGCTCTGGAAAACAACTCCCTGGCCCCTACAACATTGTGAGTCTACAAACAAGTGAGATAAGTCCAAGAGAGAACTGTTGTTTGGCGCACACGCAGCATTGTAATGGACAAAGTCTATACTAGTGCCTCAGATCTGGCTGCGGTCTCCGCTCCTTATTCAGTAGAGGATAGTGATAAACAACAAATACTGGTGTGCACGCTTCCTAAAAAGTCCTATTCAAATAAGATCTCTTATAATCTAATCAGTAAAGAAATACCTTAATTGGAGGTTAGTACTAGGTCCTCTTGCAGACCGTGTCTACCCCTTTAGACTATCAACAGTTCTTTGTGTCTCTTAAGAAGCTGTAAAACATGAATTAATTAAAACAACAATATGGATAAGACCGGATCATCAAGGTTGAGCGTCAACTCTGTTACCAGCATCCTGGAAAGGTACAGTGTAGTGCTTCAAGCCTGTAACCACCCAACATTGGAACAGCTGATTCGTTCAGAGATGCATGTAGTCATAGAAGACTTCATCAGGGGGAGTGACTTGGTGTACCACACGAAGACAAAAATAGTGATTACACAGGTGGTTGGTAATTACAATCACAATATATGGTACATAAAAACAATGTTTTTCACAAAAACATTAAAATTGCTTTTGCGCATGGATTATTCTATCATACATTACTTCACTTATAATAATCAAGTAAATATTAAGTTATGAGTGTTATGGAGAGCAGGTGCCTCAACCAGGGAGCGGAGTCTATCTAGGGCCCCCGATGGTAAGGATAGGCTGTGCTGCAGGACAACTAGCAGGTCGCGACCCCAGGAGGCAATGTCGGTGTTGAGACCATGGAGCCCAACAATTTGATTGATAAAGGTTGTGGCCAGCATTTTAGCAGAAGGTAGACCCGAATTGGTCCGCAACTACCCAGATGGCAGTGAACCCTTCTGACTTTAATAGGTCAGTAATAAAGTCAATGAACACATGCGTCCATGGACGCTTAGAGTTGATCAAAGAGTGGGGAAGACCTGAGGGGAAACAGTGGGGGGGACTTGCTGCGGGCACAAGGGGTGCATGAACCCACAAAATCCTCAACAGCCTGGGACATAGATGGCCACTAGATCATTCTTTTCAGGAGATGCTGCGTTTTCTGGATGCCTGGCAGTTTTGGCAGAATGGCTTTCTGAAAGGACTGCCTTAACAATTAATTCAGAGACAAATAGTTTAAGGGGGGACAGACCTTGTGGGGCTTGGTCCTGTACTCGCATTGAACAGACTTCAGATTGGAGGGTTGTGTTCATTTCTGGATGGCCTTCACTTTGTCGGGGTCCGTCGCAAAACCTAGGGGACTAATGATATACAGCAGGAAGACCACCAGTGACATCCTAAACTTGCACTTTTCCAGCTTGGCATAGAGCTTGTGTTCTTGAAGGTGAGTTAGTACATGACAAACATGGGGTGTCCAGGAAGGAAGAATAAACCAGAATGTCGTCGAGGTAAACTACCATGAAGGGGTCCAGGATGTCTTGTAAAACATAACTGCTGAGGTCCTAGAAGACCGTCGGGGCATTAAAGAAACCAAAGGGCATGACTAGGTACTCATAATGCCCAGATTGGGTTTTGAAGGCGGTCTTCCATGCATACGGATGCGGACCAGATTATCGACTCCCCTCAGGTCTATTTTGGTGTAAATCGTAGCACATTTCAACTAATCAAAGAGGTCAGAAATCAGTGAAAGCAAGTAGGTAGGCCGAGAGCTTTGAAAACAGCCATCACCGATTGTCGTGCTGGGTGGTCATCTGAGGCTAAATGCCCAGGCTTCTGGATCACCCTGAAGGAGCAAGATAACGAATCCCACCTGTTGTTCACTCCTGGATGCTTGTGGACATAGCTGAAAATAGTGCAGGTCACCAGAAAACCAGTACAGGAGGTTCACCTTAACAGCGGCAGAAAGGGAACTCGGGGGGCCTGCGGGGCCCGTAGTGAAGCATTTATCTCCTCCTGCACCTGGACTTTACTAGTTAATGCCTGAACCATGTGCCCCAGATTGGTGACTTGGGTGATGAGGGCATTAATGGCGTCAGTTGTGGAGGGTTTCATACCTTCTGCATGGTCTGGATGGTTATAATGTTATTGAGAGTGGGTGCCTCAACCAGGGCGTCTAACTAGGGCCTGGTTTTCACTAGATCCCCTAATGATGGGTATAGGCTGGACTGCAGGACCCCAGGAGACGACACCCAGAGAAAAAACGGAAGCAAAGGCGGAAGGAAGCAGAAGAGAGAAGGCGGGGGAAAACTGAAGAAGGGACTAGCTCTGACAAACAGCACAGAGAGAGACAGACAGGACGAACTATAGCGTGGGTGCACACACACACAGAGGAGATACCACAGAGGGTTCCACACAATTGCAACCAGAGGAAAAGGCTATTCAGGGACAGGAGGAGACACTGGGTAAAAAGGCAGGACACTAGGAGAGAGGCAATGATTAACTGGAGCAGGGGCATGCAGAGATCACAAGAAAATGCACAAGAGCAGCACAAAAGCAGAGCTGGACACATACTAGAGAACTAGAGCTATAACCAACAGTGAGGGATAGCACTGCTGGAGCTTAAAAGGGGACTGCTGACTATTGAATGACCAGCTGTCCCAAATAGGTGAAATGATTGACTGGAGTTCTGCTAGCAATCACAGCAGCCAGGAAGCCATAAAAGACTGAGGGAGAAGGGTGGCACCCACTATTAACAACAGCTGGTGCAATGGCCTGCAGGAAATAATTCCCACACAGGCACTGAGACGAGACAGCAAACAAAGGTAACAACTTACATGTTGCCATGATTAGAGTGGCGGCATATAACAATGAGCAGGGACATATAAACAGAAAAGACTATGGACAAATATATCAACTGGAAAATCTACTAACAAATATCACTGGAAAGCAATGATTCATAATATACCCGAGTGCTAATATCCAAGGGGATAGTTACTGAGTAACGATCATGAAAGGTAATAATAAAAAAATAAATATTAGCATAAAACAGAGAGATACAGAAATGTATACCAATAATTCCTATTTCTAAACAATGGTTTTGAAATCACCCCTTTTTTTTGCCAGTTTTTCTTATTGTAACTCTGTTTTGATTTTTAAGTTTGAAATTTGGATATATATAGGAATATTTCTTAATATTACTTAAAGGTCACTTTAAATCCTCTGAGTTTTAAATAGTTTAGAATAAAGGAATTATTGGTATAAGTTTCTGCATCCCTCTGTTTTATGCTAATGTCTATTTTATATATTTTTTTATTATTACCTTTTAGGATCATTACTAGTAACTATCCCCTTGGGTTATTAGAACTCTTGGGTATATTATGAATCATCAGACAATCCAGTTGTTACACGCTGTATATGGCAGCAGCGTGTCTCTTTGCTTTATCAGGGTACTCCGGTCCTGGTTTCCCTTGCAGCATTTCTTCTTGCTAGGGAGCCTGCCTAATTAACTTTCAGCTGGGATTCCCTAGCTGTGCTTTGGCCATGTGCAATCAGCAGCCAATGGGGATGTGGCTCTCCCTTTAAATAGCTGCCACCTGTTAGCCTCTCTGCTGGTCATAGCTTCCAGCTTTCGTGTCTTGGTACGTCTGCCTGCTGTTCATGATTCCTGTTATTTTGCAATTTGTGTGCTTGCCTTTCAGCCTCCCCCTGAGTCGTTTCTGCAGCCCAGCCTTCGCTGACCTGCTTGTCTTCTGTCCTCCCTCCTGGTAGTGTGTGAGTACCCTGTCTATTAGTCTCAGCCTAGCCCGTCTGTTATTACCTTGTGTCTGTCGGTTCTCAGCCTTGCCAGACTTTCATCTCCTGTGTGTCTGTCTGTACAATCTCTCTGCATATCCCTGTTGCAGATCCTATAAATCATCTCCAGTGTGTCTGTCAATGCAATCTCTCTGCATATCACTGTTGTAGTCTCTTTATTACCTTGTGTCTATCTGTGCAAGTCTATCTGCACTATAAGTCTCAGCCTTGCCTGTCTGTTTATTTCCGTGTCTACCTATGCAGTCTCTCTGCATATGACTGTTGCAGATTATACTATCATCTCCAGTGTGTCTATCTGTACTGGTTCTGTACCACTCTCCCGTGTAAGTCTGGCCTTTTCCTGCTCCCTCTCTCCTACGAGTTCAGTTCTGGGGACTGTGACCTGCGCAGCCAAGTCCAACCCCACCATCAGGGGCTCTGGGGAACACCACCCAATAACACCGACTCCACGCCCTGGACCGTTCTCGTAACACCAGTGATATTTGTTAGTAGATTTTCCGGTTTATATATTTGTCCATAGTCTGTTTATGTTCCTGCTCATAACATAATATGAGGTATGTCTATTAAATAACGAGACTGATTAAATAACTCACTTTTATTTATTAGTATTACAAATGAAATGCTTGTCCCCTTCATTATACTCCCCATTTTCATTAATACATCGCTGTAGTCTTGTTTTTCCACTGGTCGAAGGAATGGATCAAATCAATTTCTGTCAGTTGTTTCAACATATCTGCTGTTCTTTTCAACTGACTCAAGATGTGTCCCTTTAAGCACTGATTTAACTTTTGGGAAAAGATAAGTCACAAGGTACTAAATCGGGCAAATATGGAGGATGTTCAAGTGTAGTACTGTGATTGTTGGTCAAAAACTGCTTCACAGAAAGTGCTGTGTGAGCAGGTGCATTGTCCTGGCGAAGTATAAAACCATTTTTCCACAATTGTGGCCATTTCTCTCTGAGGGGTATATTTACAAAAGTCGCTTTTGGCTGGTGATTATGAATCGCCAGCCATCGCTGCGATTTTACCGCAATTTTTTGGTTAATATCGCGGTATTCACTAAGCGACGCTTCTGGCTGGAGATTTATAATCGCCATCGATAGCCATCTATTGAAAAGCACAGCGATTTTCCTTGTAAAAATCCCTGTTGCTTATTTTTTCAAAATTACTAAATTAACAAGCGCATCATGCTTGTAACCCTTAGCATGCATGCGCTGATAGAACTACAAGGCACAGCATTGCTGTGCCTTGTAGTAATATCAGCATCAGCATGTGAAGGTTTACAAGCATGCTGCGCTGTGCCCGCTGTTAAAAAAAGAAAACATACAAAAAAACACAGTTAAAAATAAACACACAATAAATACAGTCACATATAATTTATTAAAAAATACATTTACAATACTGTGTTTATCCCCCTTACATGTTAAAAATAAACAGGTAGCCACTCTGTGTAATAAAAAGCTATGTGTCATGTTCAGTGTGTGTAAAAAATAGTATTGACTCACCATTCTGAAGTCATCTCTCTTGGTATGACTTGCATGGATGTTATGAAGTTCTGCTTAAAGTTTTGGAATTTTTGATTGCAAAAATGGTCCAGTTGCTTGCAAATGGCTGGATAGTTGCTTGGAGTTTGTCTGTCCGGTCTTCATCCTGTTGCCACAACGGCGACTTCCTCCTTCCTGTTCCGCGGCGACAGTGGTAATGAGGCATCGGACACTAGAGGTCTCCTTTAATACTTTTAATGACGTCAGGGGACCTCTAGCGTCTAGTCTTAGACTAAGAGGTCCCCCTGACGTCATTAACAGTATAAAAGGGTTACATGACACATAGATTTTTATTACAGAGAGTGGCCACCTGTTTATTTTTAACATGTAAGAGGGATACACACAGAATTGTAAATGTATATTTTAATAAGTTATGTGTGATACTATATTTATTGTGTGTTTATTTTTAACTGTTTTTTTTTTTGTTTTTTTTTAACAGTGGGCACAGTGCAACATGCTTGTAACCCTTCACATGCTGGTATTACTACAAGGCACAGCAATGCTGTACCTTGTAGTTCTATCAGTGCATGCATGCTAAGGGTTACAAGCATGATGAGAAAAACACGTCAACTATATTGACATGTGTTTTTCAGTTAAAGTGTGTGTCACTTTCAATTTTGGATTTCGGAAAAATGGTCTTTAGTGAATCCGGCAATCCCTATGTTTTACAAGGCAAACAGCTGGACGATTTTTGTCCAGCGATGTTTGCCTTGTCGATTTCGTCAAAGCCCAAAGTCCCAGGACTTTGGCTTTAGTGAATACCACAATGGCAAAATCGCTGCTAAAGTCCCAGGACTTTAGGGGATTTTGACAAAATCGACTTTAATAAATATACCCCTGACTCTTTCTCCCAGCTTTTTCAAAACTTCCTTATAATAATGCTGGTTAACTGTTGTGCCTTCTGGAACTCATTCTGCCACATGTTCAAGGTCACTACGTATGCAGTTATAACTGTTTCTGACTGCTTTGTTTACTAGGTGGAATCACAGTCTCATTATTTTATAGACATACCTCGTATTTACTTGATTATTATAAGTTAAGTAATGTATAATAGAATAATGCATGGGGAAAAGCAATTTCAATATTTTATGTAAAGAAACATTGATTTTATGGAACACATAATGGACTGTATTCACAGTTAAGAGTGAGTTAGGTGCGGACAGATGCCCCTAACCCAACCCTCATTTTTAGGTACCTTATGGCACTTTTGAGTGCCATAGAGCTACCTTATCTAACCATGCAATGTCTGTACGGACATTGCCTCTCCCCGCCTTCCCCCCGCTAATCTAAATCCTTCCCCCCTCCCACTTGTTCCTAAGCATGCCCCGAGGCAGCATTACGCCACCTCTTTCTACTTAAAGTACTCTGAGCGGTTATTAAAGGCCGTACGGACACAATCTACTTACCGAACTGGTACTAAGATAGCATAAATGACCTACTATGCATGTAATCCCTATTTAAGTCTTTGGGCAAGATTTACTAAGCTGCGGGTTTGGAAAAGTGGAGATGTTGCCCATAGCAACCAATTAGATTCTAGCTCTCATTTTCCTATTACATGCTAGGGAATGTAAGCTAAAATCTTATTAGTTGCTATGTGTAACATCTCCACTTTTCCAAAACCACAACTTAGTAAATCTGGCCCTTTGTGTGGTGCGCCAAGTCACTTCCTCTGATGAAGTCTTTTATGATGAAACGCACACCCAATACAAGGCTCTCTGGTTGGATCAGCTGTATTGATGTTCAGCGGCTAGAGGCTTAAAGCACTTCACTGCACCTTTCCAGGACGCTGGTAACGGAGTTGATGCTCAGCCTTGATGATCCAGTCTTTTCAGTACTGTTGTTTACATGCTTAACACCCAGTTTTACTCGGTAGTTAAAATTTCTTACAGTGGTGATTTTAATATAATAAAATGTGTAACACTATGAGGCTCCCTCTTTGTCTTCACTTTTATATTTATTATTATTATTATTATGTTTTCTTTTTTTTATAAACTCCTGATTTCAGTCTGCTGTGTATATTTCATTTAGTTTTTTTAGTTTTTCTAATATTCTGTGATTCCACATTTCCTAAAATGAAATGCCATTGACTGCCAAGAGCTACACAATACACAAAAATGGTGCTTTGTCTCTCTTTTATGCTTTATTGAATTCCATTATAAGACAAACAGATCTTTCAGTCATTAGGCTCCTTGCTGACAACACCTGTCAGTATGTCACTCCATTCAGCGACAGATACCGCAGTGCTTAATTTGGCAGCATTGTAAAAAAAAAAAAAAAAAACAGAGAAAAAATAAACCTGAGACACCTGTTCCTACAAAAGCAATGATATAACTATTATTACAATCTTGGAATTAAAGTAAGAAGAACTCATGAGAAATGTGCTCATCCAACCTGTCCTTAAAAATAGAAATATTACAACTTTTAACCCATGTATTGGACTTGAATTACAAATGTTCTGTTTTTATCAGGATATTAATTTGATGATCTTTTTGATGCTATTTTGTCTATTTGCTAATATGGGGCTTATTAATATACAGCTGTATTTGAGGCATTTACGTTTTTCATTCCAGTACTGTTTTTGCCCTAATACAAAATACTGTACACTTGTAGAGTGAGATTCTATTCCCTACAATGTAGACATGGAATAAGATGTTGCCTAATTAGCATATAGTTTGGGTGCAAAACTTTGCAATATGCTATTGGAGCACATTTTACAAAGTGCCCAATGTCTAAAATTGTCCCCAAACTATTTCCTTTATGAAAGCCATTAAATGCATTATAAAAAGCTGAGATGACAGCATAAGAAAGTTC
This sequence comes from Limnodynastes dumerilii, assembly GCA_011038615.1. Taxonomy (NCBI): domain Eukaryota; kingdom Metazoa; phylum Chordata; class Amphibia; order Anura; family Limnodynastidae; genus Limnodynastes; species Limnodynastes dumerilii. Next base: position 22,034 of record WWET01005761.1, read on the forward strand.
CAGGTTATAAATAGACCTCACGACTGTCATTTTTCTCATTTTTTGGTCAGGAGCTTCTATTAGAGGAAGCTTTAGCCTTACTCTAAAGGATTTCTTTTTATCAAGTACATTCCAGTGGATTAAAAGCTTACAAGTCTGGATCCCTTTCAGATGAAGAACCTGGATGTTGGTTTATATATATATATTTAAGTTTATTAGGCAGGTCTATTTAGGCACAATACAGGCTGCAATGGGCTCTGGGTGTCAGGTCATGTTGGCACTTGTGGCTTTCTGTAAGTCATTGGTATGCTGGTGCTTGGAATAATACAAGCACCAGTATTCCCAAAAGGTTAATGGCAGCCTGGGCTTACAGGATCTGTAGTGCACAAACACAAGGGTGTATTTACTGTTTACTGGGGGGGGCATTTATTTTTACTTATTTACATAATTTTTCCCGTAGGTCCCGAAAGCCATATTGCATGTGCAATAATTCAGTATGCAATTGCCCACAAAGACCTAAAATAGAACATCAGCGACATTAAGCTGGCCCTGATTACAGCACAATGTTGGTGATAAAAGAATTCTAATAGAATCAGGTGATGTTTGCAGGACCTATTAGGCTCAATGGCCACAATGTTAACATCGCACCATATAGGTTCTGCACAATGCAAGAATAGAAACAGCCCTGTAGAGTGCTACCTTTTATATTTCACTCTTCACCCACACCGACACCAAAGTAATGTTTATAATGACTACTACTGAAGCACAGACACACTTTCAGCCAACGATCTTCTTCACACACACTCCAATCTAAATGTCACCTGAAATCAAGGAGTGCCTTATATAGAATCCAAAACACACAGGATCAGAGATTTACAGACCTTGATTTGAATTACAAATTTGCAGGAAAAATGGAGCCAGAAATCCCTAGATTCAGATCTTTCAGATTTAATGAAATCTGAACTGATAATCTCTAATATCTAGCTTTTTTATCGATCTATCTATCTATCTAAAAACATACATGCATTTCCTTTCTTTTGTTTGTTATAAGGCTCATGGAAATACTCTCGGAAGCATATATTTCTCAGAATATACCAGACACTCATTTAATTTAACTTTTGATTAGTAAGGTAATAAGACTGTAAGAGTACAATTCTGTGTTTGTCCATTGTTGATCAACAATTTTAGAAATATGTATTTTGCAATTAAGCTAATTAAGGACCAGATAAAGTTGGGTATCAGAGACTGATCCCAGGTCCATCTGAAGACAGCAGCTCCACTTTATGAGCCATTCTCAGAAACAATGACCCACGCCGTGCTCTGGAATGATGGGATAGATAAAACCAGAGCACAGGTGTAGTTAATGAGCCCATACATTAGTCCCAGAGAATGTTCAACACCAGCCTCTAGGGGCAGGTAGTAGAAATGTCCACAATAGGAAACAATCCTAAACTGCCCCTAAAGGCAGGGCTTGTGCTAGGCAGCACTGTGAATCACCTTGTGCTGGGCACCACTCTGGGAAGCCATCACACTGGGTACTTGAGTACCAACATGGGGAACTGAAAAACCCAATAACCCATGACTAGAGGCCCCTCCTGGGGTTGCAGCACTGGAGAACCCTCCTTGGGATTCTGGGTCTTAACACAGGGCAGGACTGGAGTTAATGTCCCAGGCTTGCACAATAGAGACAAAGGTGGGGATTAATGTGGTAATTTCTCTCCCCAGGGTAAGGGGTGGATGCAGACCATGGAACTATTAGTTTAGTGCTGGTGACTGAGGGTACAGAATCTCTACCAGGGTAGTATCTGGTCACAGAGGGCTCAGGAGATTCAACCAGGACGCCATCAGGGATTTTGCGACCATAAGACTAGTGTTCATGAGAAGTAGCTAGTAGTGACTGTGTAGAGCAGGACAGCTTCTCCAATAAGCCATGCAAGATAGACAGGACTTGTGCCATTTGGGAACGCAATAGTACCACATCCAAAT